>JBBDGT010000152.1:0-136745 GCA_037306005.1 Rhinophrynus dorsalis | reverse complement strand
TGGTGTCATCACTGGGGGGAGGGACCTCATACATTCAGGGTGTCATTACTGGGGGGAGGGACCTTATACATCAGGGTGTCATCACTGGGGGGAGGGACCTTATACATCAGCGTGTCATCACTGGGGAGGGACCTTATACATCAGGGTGTCTTCACCGGGGGGAGGGACCTTATACATCAGGGTGTCATTACCGGGGGGAGGGACCTTATACATCAGGGTGTCATCACTGGGGGGGGGGACCTTATACATCAGGGTGTCATCACTGGAGGGAGGGACCTTATACATCAGGGTGTCATCACTGGGGGAGGGACCTTATACATCAGGGTGTCATCACTGGGGGGAGGGACCTTATACATCAGGGTGTCATCACCGGAGGGAGGGACCTTATACATCAGGGTGTCATCACTGGGGGAGGGACCTTATACATCAGGGTGTCATCACCGGGGGAGGGACCTTATACATCAGGTGTCATCACTGGGGGAAGGGACCTTATACATCAGGGTGTCATCACTGGGGGGGGACCTTATACATCAGGGTGTCATCACTGGGGGGGGGGGCCTTATACATCAGGGTGTCATCACTGGGGGGAGGGACCTTATACATCAGGGTGTCATCACTGGGGGAGGGACCTTATACATCAGGGTGTCATCACTGGGGGGGGGGGCCTTATACATCAGGGTGTCATCACTGGGGGGAGGGACCTTATACATCAGGGTGTCATCACAGGAGGGAGGGACCTTATACATCAGGGTGTCATCACTGGGGGGAGGGACCTTATACATCAGGGTGTCATCACTGGGGGGGACCTTATACATCAGGGTGTCATCACTGGGGGGACCTTATACATCAGGGTGTCATCACTGGGGGAGGGACCTTATACATCAGGGTGTCATCACTGGGGGAGGGGCCTTATACATCATGGTGTCATCACTGGGGGGGGGACCTTATACATCAGGGTGTCATCACTGGGGGGAGGGACCTAATACATCAGGGTGTCATCTCTGGGGGGGTGGCCTTATACATCAGGGTGTTATCACTGGGGGGAGGGACCTTATACATCAGGGTGTCATCACTGGGGGGAAGGACCTTATACATCAGGGTGTCATCACTGGGGGAAGGACCTTATACATCAGGGTGTCATCACTGGGGGGGGGGACCTTATACATCAGGGTGTCATCACCGGAGGGAGGGACCTTATACATCAGGGTGTCATCACTGGGGGAGGGACCTTATACATCAGGGTGTCATCACTGGAGGGAGGGACCTTATACATCAGGGTGTCATCACTGGGGGGGGGGACCTTATACATCAGGGTGTCATCACCGGAGGGAGGGACCTTATACATCAGGGTGTCATCACTGGGGGGGGGGGCCTTATACATCAGGGTGTCATCACCGGTGGAGGGACCTTATACTCAGGGTGTCATCACGGGGGGAGGGACCTTATACATCAGGGTGTCATCACTGGAGGGAGGGACCTTATACATCAGGGTGTCATCACTGGGGGGAGGAACCTTATACATCAGGGTTTCATCACTGGGGGGGACCTTATACATCAGGGTGTCATCACTGGGGGGAGGGACCTTATACATCAGGGTGTCATCACTGGGGGGAGGGACCTTATACATCAGGGTGTCATCACTGGGGGGGACCTTATACATCAGGGTGTCATCACTGGGGGGTGGGACCTTATACATCAGGGTGTCATCACTGGGGGGGCCTTATACATCAGGGTGTCATCACTGGAGGGAGGGACCTTATACATCAGGGTGTGATCACTGGGGGAGGGACCTTATACATCAGGTTGTCATCACTGGGGGGGGCCTTATACATCAGGGTGTCATCACCGGGGGAGGGACCTTATACACCAGGGTGTCATCACGGGGGGAGGGACCTTATACATCAGGGTGTCATCACCGGAGGGAGGGACCTTATACATCAGGGTGTCATCACTGGGGGGAGGGACCTTATACATCAGGGTGTCATCACTGGGGGGAGGGACCTTATACATCAGGGTGTCTTCACTGGGGTGAGGGACCTTATACATCAGGGTGTCATCACTGGGGGGAGGGACCTTATACATCAGGGTGTCATCACTGGGGGGGACCTTATACATCAGGGTGTCATCACTGGGGGGAGGAACCTTATACATCAGGGTGTCATCACTGGGGGGAGGGACCTTATACATCAGGGTGTCATTACTGGGGGGAGGGACCTTATACATCAGGGTGTCATCACTGGGGGGAGGGACCTTATACATCAGGGTGTCATCACTGGGGGGGACCTTATACATCAGGGTGTCATCACTGGGGGGAGGGACCTTATACATCAGGGTGTCATCACTGGGGGGAGGGACCTTATACATCAGGGTGTCATTACTGGGGGGAGGGACCTTATACATCAGGGTGTCATCACCGGGGGAGGGACCTTATACATCAGGGTGTCATTACTGGAGGGGAGGGACCTTATACATCAGGGTGTCATCACTGGGGGGAGGGACCTTATACATCAGGGTGTCATCACTGGGGGAGGGACCTTATACATCAGGGTGTCATTACTGGGGGGAGGGACCTTATAAATCAGGGTGTCATCACTGGGGGGAGGGACCTTATACATCAGGGTGTCATCACTGGAGGGGAGGGACCTTATACATCAGGGTGTCATCACTGGGGGGAGGGACCTTATACATCAGGGTGTCATTACTGGGGGGAGGGACCTTATACATCAGGGTGTCATCACTGGGGGGAGGGACCTTATACATCAGGGAGTCATTAATGGGGGGAGGGACCATATACATCAGGGTGTCATCACTGGGGGGAGGGACCTTATACATCAGGGTGTCATCACTGGGGGGGGGGCCTTATACGTCAGGGTGTCATCACCGGGGGGAGGGACCTTATACATCAGGGTGTCATTACTGGGGGGAGACCTTATACATCAGGGTGTCATCACTGGGGGGAGACCTTATACATGAGGGTGTCATCACTGGGGGGAGACCTTATACATCAGGGTGTCATCACCGGGGGGAGGGACCTTATACATCAGGGTGTCATCACTGGGGGGAGGGACCTTATACATCAGGGTGTCATCACTGGGGGGTGGGTCCTTATACATCAGGGTGTCATCACTGGGGGGAGGGACCTTATACATCAGGGTGTCATCACCGGAGGGAAGGACCTTATACATCAGGGTGTCATCACTGGGGGAGGGGCCTTATACATCAGGGTGTCATCACTGGAGGGGACCTAATACATCAGGGTGTCATCACTGGGGGGGGGGACCTTATACATCAGGGTGTCATCACTGGGGGAGGGACCTTATACATCAGGGTGTCATCACTGGGGGAGGGACCTTATACATCAGGGTGTCATCACCGGGGGCGGGACCTTATACATCAGGGTGTCATCACTGGGGGGAGGGACCTTATACATCAGGGTGTCATCACTGGAGGGAGGGACCTTATACATCAGGGTGTCATCACTGGGGGAGGGACCTTATACATCAGGGTGTCATCACTGGGGGGAGGGACCTTATACATCAGGGTGTCATCACTGGGGGGGGGGCTTATACAACAGGGTGTCATCACCGGGGGGAGGGACCTTATACATCAGGGTGTCATCACTGGGGGAGGGACCTTATACATCAGGGTGTCTTCACTGGGGGAGGGACCTTATACATCAGGGTGTCATCACCGGAGGGAGGGACCTTATACATCAGGGTGTCATCACTGGGGGGAGGGACCTTATACATCAGGGTGTCATCACTGGGGGGGACCTTATACATCAGGGTGTCATCACTGGGGGGTGGGACCTTATACATCAGGGTGTCATCACTGGGGGGGGCCTTATACATCAGGGTGTCATCACTGGAGGGAGGGACCTTATACATCAGGGTGTCATCACTGGGGGGAGGGACCTTATGCATCAGGGTGTCATCACCGGGGGGAGTGACCTTATACATCAGGGTGTCATTACTGGGGGGGGGGCCTTATACATCAGGGTGTCATCACTGGGGGGGGCCTTATACATCAGGGTGTCATCACCGGGGGGAGGGACCTTATACATCAGGGTGTCATTACTGGGGGGAGACCTTATACATCAGGGTGTCATCACTGAGGGGAGACCTTATACATGAGGGTGTCATCACTGGGGGGAGACCTTATACATCAGGGTGTCATCACTGGGGGGGACCTTATACATCAGGGTGTCATCAACGGGGGGAGGGACCTTATACATCAGGGTGTCATCACTGGGGGGAGACCTTATACATCAGGGTGTCATCACTGGAGGGGAGGAACGTTATACATCATGGTGTCATCACCGGGGGGAGGGACCTTATACATCAGGGTGTCATCACCGGAGGGGAGGGACCTTATACATCAGGGTGTCATCACTGGGGGGAGGGACCTTATACATCAGGGTGTCATCACCGGAGGGGAGGGACCTTATACATCAGGGTGTCATCACTGGGGGGAGGGACCTTATACATCAGAGTATCATCACTGGGGGGAGGGACCTTATACATCAGGGTGTCATTACTGGGGGGAGGGACCTTATACATCAGGGTGTCATCACTGGGGGGAGGGACCTTATACATCAGGGTGTCATCACCGGGGGGAGGGACCTTATACATTAGGGTGTCATCACCGGGGGGAGGGACCTTATACATCAGGGTGTCATCACCGGGGGAGAGACCTTATACATCAGGGTGTCATCACCGGGGGGAGGGACCTTATACATCAGGGTGTTATCACTGGAGGGAGGGACCTTATACATCAGGGTGTCATCACCGGGGGGAGGGACCTTATACATCAGGGTGTCATCACCGGAGGGAGGGACCTTATACATCAGGGTGTCATCACCGGGGGAGAGACTTTATACATCAGGGTGTCATTACCGGGGGGAGGGACCTTATACATCAGGGTGTTATCACTGGAGGGAGGGACCTTATACATCAGGGTGTCATCACCGGGGGGAGGGACCTTATACATCAGGGTGTCATCACCGGGGGAGAGACCTTATACATCAGGGTGTCATTACCGGGGGGAGGGACCTTATACATCAGGGTGTTATCACTGGAGGGAGGGACCTTATACATCAGGGTGTCATCACCGGGGGGAGGGACCTTATACATCAGGGTGCCATCACTGGGGGGAGGGACCTTATACATCAGGGTGCCATCACTGGGGGGGGGGACCTTATACATCAGGGTGTCATCACCGGGGGGAGGGACCTTATACATCAGGGTGTTATCACTGGAGGGAGGGACCTTATACATCAGGGTGTCATCACCGGGGGGAGGGACCTTATACATCAGGGTGCCATCACTGGGGGGAGGGACCTTATACATCAGGTTGCCAACACCGGGGGGAGGGACCTTATACATCAGGGTGTCATCACCGGAGGGAGGGACCTTATACATCAGGGTGTCATCACTGGGGGAGGGACCTTATACATCAGGGTGTCATCACTGGAGGGAGGGACCTTATACATCAGGGTGTCATCACCGGGGGGATGGACCTTATACATCAGGGTGTCATCACTGGGGGAGGGACCTTATACATCAGGGTGTCATCACTGGAGGGAGGGACCTTATACATCAGGGTGTCATTACTGGGGGAGGGACCTTATACATCAGGGTGTCATCACTGGGGGGAGGGACCTCATACATCAGGGTGTCATTACTGGGGGAGGGACCTTATACATCAGGGTGTCATCACTGGAGGGAGGGACCTTATACATCAGGGTGTCATTACTGGGGGAGGGACCTTATACATCAGGGTGTCATCACTGGGGGGAGGGACCTCATACATCAGGGTGTCATTACTGGGGGGAGGGACCTTATACATCAGGGTGTCATCATTGGGGGGAGGGACCTTATACATCAGCGTGTCATCACTGGGGGAGGGACCTTATACATCAGGGTGTCTTCACCGGGGGGAGGGACCTTATACATCAGGGTGTCATTACCGGGGGGAGGGACCTTATACATCAGGGTGTCATCACTGGGGGGGGGGACCTTATACATCAGGGTGTCATCACTGGAGGGAGGGACCTTATACATCAGGGTGTCATCACTGGGGGGAGGGACTTATACATCAGGGTGTCATCACCGGAGGGAGGGACCTTATACATCAGGGTGTCATCACTGGGGGAGGGACCTTATACATCAGGGTGTCATCACCGGGGGAGGGACCTTATACATCAGGGTGTCATCACTGGGGGGGACCTTATACATCAGGGTGTCATCACTGGGGGAAGGGACCTTATACATCAGGGTGTCATCACTGGGGGGGGACCTTATACATCAGGGTGTCATCACTGGGGGGGGGGCCTTATACATCAGGGTGTCATCACTGGGGGGAGGGACCTTATACATCAGGGTGTCATCACTGGGGGAGGGACCTTATACATCAGGGTGTCATCACTGGGGGGGGGCCTTATACATCAGGGTGTCATCACTGGGGGGAGGGACCTTATACATCAGGGTGTCATCACAGGAGGGAGGGACCTTATACATCAGGGTGTCATCACTGGGGGGAGGGACCTTATACATCAGGGTGTCATCACTGGGGGGGACCTTATACATCAGGGTGTCATCACTGGGGGAGGGACCTTATACATCAGGGTGTCATCACTGGGGGAGGGGCCTTATACATCATGGTGTCATCACTGGGGGGGGGACCTTATACATCAGGGTGTCATCACTGGGGGGAGGGACCTAATACATCAGGGTGTCATCTCTGGGGGGGTGGCCTTATACATCAGGGTGTTATCACTGGGGGGAGGGACCTTATACATCAGGGTGTCATCACTGGGGGGAAGGACCTTATACATCAGGGTGTCATCACTGGGGGGAAGGACCTTATACATCAGGGTGTCATCACTGGGGGGGGGGACCTTATACATCAGGGTGTCATCACCGGAGGGAGGGACCTTATACATCAGGGTGTCATCACTGGCGGAGGGACCTTATACATCAGGGTGTCATCACTGGAGGGAGGGACCTTATACATCAGGGTGTCATCACTGGGGGGGGGGACCTTATACATCAGGGTGTCATCACCGGAGGGAGGGACCTTATACATCAGGGTGTCATCACCGGGGGAGGGACCTTATACATCAGGGTGTCATCACTGGGGGGGACCTTATACATCAGGGTGTCATCACTGGGGGGGACCTTATACATCAGGGTGTCATTACTGGGGGGGGCCTTATACATCAGGGTGTCATCACTGGAGGAAGGGACCTTATACATCAGGGTGTCATCACTGGGGGGAGGGACCTTATACATCAGGGTGTCATCACTGGGGGAGGGACCTTATACATCAGGGTGTCATCACTGGGAGGGGGCCTTATACATCAGGGCGTCATCACTGGGGGGAGGGACCTTATACATCAGGGTGTCATCACTGGGGGGGGACCTTATACATCAGGGTGTCATCACTGGGGGGAGGGACCTTATACATCAGGGTGTCATCACTGGGGGAGGGACCTTATACATCAGGGTGTCATCACTGGGGGGGGGCTTATACATCAGGGTGTCATCACTGGGGGGAGGGACCTTATACATCAGGGTGTCATCACTGGGGGGGACCTTATACATCAGGGTGTCATCACTGGGGGGAGGGACCTTATACATCAGGGTGTCATCACCGGAGGGAGGGACCTTATACATCAGGGTGTCATCACTGGGGGGAGGGACCTTATACATCAGGGTGTCATCACTGGGGGGGACCTTATACATCAGGGTGTCATCACTGGGGGGTGGGACCTTATACATCAGGGTGTCATCACTGGGGGGGGCCTTATACATCAGGGTGTCATCACTGGAGGGAGGGACCTTATACATCAGGGTGTCATCACTGGGGGGAGGGACCTTATACATCAGGGTGTCATCACCGGGGGGAGGGACCTTATACATCAGGGTGTCATTACTGGGGGGGGGGGCCTTATACATCAGGGTGTCATCACTGGGGGGGGGGCCTTATACATCAGGGTGTCATCACCGGGGGGAGGGACCTTATACATCAGGGTGTCATTACTGGGGGGAGACCTTATACATCAGGGTGTCATCACTGAGGGGAGACCTTATACATGAGGGTGTCATCACTGGGGGGAGACCTTATACATCAGGGTGTCATCACTGGGGGGGACCTTATACATCAGGGTGTCATCAACGGGGGGAGGGACCTTATACATCAGGGTGTCATCACTGGGGGGAGACCTTATACATCAGGGTGTCATCACTGGAGGGGAGGAACGTTATACATCATGGTGTCATCACCGGGGGGAGGGACCTTATACATCAGGGTGTCATCACCGGAGGGGAGGGACCTTATACATCAGGGTGTCATCACTGGGGGGAGGGACCTTATACATCAGGGTGTCATCACCGGAGGGGAGGGACCTTATACATCAGGGTGTCATCACTGGGGGGAGGGACCTTATACATCAGAGTATCATCACTGGGGGGAGGGACCTTATACATCAGGGTGTCATTACTGGGGGGAGGGACCTTATACATCAGGGTGTCATCACTGGGGGGAGGGACCTTATACATCAGGGTGTCATCACCGGGGGGAGGGACCTTATACATCAGGGTGTCATCACCGGGGGGAGGGACCTTATACATCAGGGTGTCATCACCGGGGGAGAGACCTTATACATCAGGGTGTCATCACCGGGGGGAGGGACCTTATACATCAGGGTGTTATCACTGGAGGGAGGGACCTTATACATCAGGGTGTCATCACCGGGGGGAGGGACCTTATACATCAGGGTGTCATCACCGGAGGGAGGGACCTTATACATCAGGGTGTCATCACCAGGGGAGAGACCTTATACATCAGGGTGTCATTACCGGGGGGAGGGACCTTATACATCAGGGTGTTATCACTGGAGGGAGGGACCTTATACATCAGGGTGTCATCACCGGGGGGAGGGACCTTATACATCAGGGTGTCATCACCGGGGGAGAGACCTTATACATCAGGGTGTCATTACCGGGGGGAGGGACCTTATACATCAGGGTGTTATCACTGGAGGGAGGGACCTTATACATCAGGGTGTTATCACCGGGGGGAGGGACCTTATACATCAGGGTGCCATCACTGGGGGGAGGGACCTTATACATCAGGGTGCCATCACTGGGGGGGGGACCTTATACATCAGGGTGTCATCACCGGGGGGAGGGACCTTATACATCAGGGTGTTATCACTGGAGGGAGGGACCTTATACATCAGGGTGTCATCACCGGGGGGAGGGACCTTATACATCAGGGTGCCATCACTGGGGGGAGGGACCTTATACATCAGGGTGCCATCACCGGGGGGAGGGACCTTATACATCAGGGTTTCATCACCGGAGGGAGGGACCTTATACATCAGGGTGTCATCACTGGGGGAGGGACCTTATACATCAGGGTGTCATCACTGGAGGGAGGGACCTTATACATCAGGGTGTCATCACCGGGGGGATGGACCTTATACATCAGGGTGTCATCACTGGGGGAGGGACCTTATACATCAGGGTGTCATCACTGGAGGGAGGGACCTTATACATCAGGGTGTCATTACTGGGGGAGGGACCTTATACATCAGGGTGTCATCACTGGGGGGAGGGACCTCATAGATCAGGGTGTCATTACTGGGGGAGGGACCTTATACATCAGGGTGTCATCACTGGAGGGAGGGACCTTATACATCAGGGTGTCATTACTGGGGGAGGGACCTTATACATCAGGGTGTCATCACTGGGGGGAGGGACCTCATACATCAGGGTGTCATTACTGGGGGGAGGGACCTTATACATCAGGGTGTCATCACTGGGGGGAGGGACCTTATACATCAGCGTGTCATCACTGGGGGAGGGACCTTATACATCAGGGTGTCTTCACCGGGGGGAGGGACCTTATACATCAGGGTGTCATTACCGGGGGGAGGGACCTTATACATCAGGGTGTCATCACTGGGGGGGGGGACCTTATACATCAGGGTGTCATCACTGGAGGGAGGGACCTTATACATCAGGGTGTCATCACTGGGGGAGGGACCTTATACATCAGGGTGTCATCACTGGGGGGAGGGACCTTATACATCAGGGTGTCATCACTGGGGGGAGGGACCTTATACATCAGCGTGTCATCACTGGGGGAGGGACCTTATACATCAGGGTGTCTTCACCGGGGGGAGGGACCTTATACATCAGGGTGTCATTACCGGGGGGAGGGACCTTATACATCAGGGTGTCATCACTGGGGGGGGGACCTTATACATCAGGGTGTCATCACTGGAGGGAGGGACCTTATACATCAGGGTGTCATCACTGGGGGAGGGACCTTATACATCAGGGTGTCATCACCGGAGGGAGGGACCTTATACATCAGGGTGTCATCACTGGGGGAGGGACCTTATACATCAGGGTGTCATCACCGGGGGAGGGACCTTATACATCAGGGTGTCATCACTGGGGGGGACCTTATACATCAGGGTGTCATCACTGGGGGGAGGGACCTTATACATCAGGGTGTCATCACTGGGGGGGGACCTTATACATCAGGGTGTCATCACTGGGGGGGGGGGCCTTATACATCAGGGTGTCATCACTGGGGGGAGGGACCTTATACATCAGGGTGTCATCACTGGGGGAGGGACCTTATACATCAGGGTGTCATCACTGGGGGGGGGCCTTATACATCAGGGTGTCATCACTGGGGGAGGGACCTTATACATCAGGGTGTCATCACCGGAGGGAGGAACCTTATACATCAGGGTGTCATCACTGGGGGGAGGGACCTTATTCATCAGGGTGTCATCACTGGGGGGGACCTTATACATCAGGGTGTCATCACTGGGGGGAGGGACCTTATACATCAGGGTGTCATCACCGGAGGGAGGGACCTTATACATCAGGGTGTCATCACTGGGGGGAGGGACCTTATACATCAGCGTGTCATCACTGGGGGGGACCTTATACATCAGGGTGTCATCACTGGGGGGTGGGACCTTATACATCAGGGTGTCATCACTGGGGGGGGCCTTATACATCAGGGTGTCATCACTGGAGGGAGGGACCTTATACATCAGGGTGTCATCACTGGGGGATGGACCTTATACATCAGGGTGTCATCACTGGGGGGGGCCTTATACATCAGGGTGTCATCACTGGGGGGGGCCTTATACATCAGGGTGTCATCACTGGGGGAGGGACCTTATACATCAGGGTGTCATCACTGGGGGGAGGGACCTTATACATCAGGGTGTCATCACCGGGGGGAGGGACCTTATACATCAGGGTGTCATTACTGGGGGGGGGGGCCTTATACATCAGGGTGTCATCACTGGGGGGGGGCCTTATACATCAGGGTGTCATCACCGGGGGGAGGGACCTTATACATCAGGGTGTCATTACTGGGGGGAGACCTTATACATCAGGGTGTCATCACTGAGGGGAGACCTTATACATGAGGGTGTCATCACTGGGGGGAGACCTTATACATCAGGGTGTCATCACTGGGGGGGACCTTATACATCAGGGTGTCATCAACGGGGGGAGGGACCTTATACATCAGGGTGTCATCACTGGGGGGAGACCTTATACATCAGGGTGTCATCACTGGAGGGGAGGAACGTTATACATCATGGTGTCATCACCGGGGGGAGGGACCTTATACATCAGGGTGTCATCACCGGAGGGGAGGGACCTTATACATCAGGGTGTCATCACTGGGGGGAGGGACCTTATACATCAGGGTGTCATCACCGGAGGGGAGGGACCTTATACATCAGGGTGTTATCACTGGGGGGAGGGACCTTATACATCAGAGTATCATCACTGGGGGGAGGGACCTTATACATCAGGGTGTCATTACTGGGGGGAGGGACCTTATACATCAGGGTGTCATCACTGGGGGGAGGGACCTTATACATCAGGGTGTCATCACCAGGGGGAGGGACCTTATACATCAGGGTGTCATCACCGGGGGGAGGGACCTTATACATCAGGGTGTCATCACCGGGGGAGAGACCTTATACATCAGGGTGTCATCACCGGGGGGAGGGACCTTATACATCAGGGTGTTATCACTGGAGGGAGGGACCTTATACATCAGGGTGTCATCACCGGGGGGAGGGACCTTATACATCAGGGTGTCATCACCGGAGGGAGGGACCTTATACATCAGGGTGTCATCACCAGGGGAGAGACCTTATACATCAGGGTGTCATTACCGAGGGGAGGGACCTTATACATCAGGGTGTTATCACTGGAGGGAGGGACCTTATACATCAGGGTGTCATCACCGGGGGGAGGGACCTTATACATCAGGGTGTCATCACCGGGGGAGAGACCTTATACATCAGGGTGTCATTACCGGGGGGAGGGACCTTATACATCAGGGTGTTATCACTGGAGGGAGGGACCTTATACATCAGGGTGTCATCACCGGGGGGAGGGACCTTATACATCAGGGTGCCATCACTGGGGGGAGGAACCTTATACATCAGGGTGCCATCACTGGGGGGGGACCTTATACATCAGGGTGTCATCACCGGGGGGAGGGACCTTATACATCAGGGTGTTATCACTGGAGGGAGGGACCTTATACATCAGGGTGTCATCACCGGGGGGAGGGACCTTATACATCAGGGTGCCATCACTGGGGGGAGGAACCTTATACATCAGGGTGCCATCACCGGGGGGAGGGACCTTATACATCAGGGTGTCATCACCGGAGGGAGGGACCTTATACATCAGGGTGTCATCACTGGGGGAGGGACCTTATACATCAGGGTGTCATCACTGGAGGGAGGGACCTTATACATCAGGGTGTCATCACCGGGGGGATGGACCTTATACATCAGGGTGTCATCACTGGGGGAGGGACCTTATACATCAGGGTGTCATCACTGGAGGGAGGGACCTTATACATCAGGGTGTCATTACTGGGGGAGGGACCTTATACATCAGGGTGTCATCACTGGGGGGAGGGACCTCATACATCAGGGTGTCATTACTGGGGGAGGGACCTTATACATCAGGGTGTCATTACTGGGGGAGGGACCTTATACATCAGGGTGTCATCACTGGGGGGAGGGACCTCATACATCAGGGTGTCATTACTGGGGGGAGGGACCTTATACATCAGGGTGTCATCACTGGGGGGAGGGACCTTATACATCAGCGTGTCATCACTGGGGGAGGGACCTTATACATCAGGGTGTCTTCACCGGGGGGAGGGACCTTATACATCATGGTGTCATTACCGGGGGGAGGGACCTTATACATCAGGGTGTCATCACTGGGGGGGGGACCTTATACATCAGGGTGTCATCACTGGAGGGAGGGACCTTATACATCAGGGTGTCATCACTGGGGGAGGGACCTTATACATCAGGGTGTCATCACTGGGGGGAGGGACCATATACATCAGGGTGTCATCACTGGGGGAGGGACCTTATACATCAGGGTGTCATCACCGGGGGAGGGACCTTATACATCAGGGTGTCATCACTGGGGGGGACCTTATACATCAGGGTGTCATCACTGGGGGGAGGGACCTTATACATCAGGGTGTCATCACCGGAGGGAGGAACCTTATACATCAGGGTGTCATCACTGGGGGGAGGGACCTTATACATCAGGGTGTCATCACTGGGGGGAGGGACCTTATACATCAGGGTGTCATCACCGGAGGGAGGGACCTTATACATCAGGGTGTCATCACTGGGGGGAGGGACCTTATACATCAGCGTGTCATCACTGGGGGGGACCTTATACATCAGGGTGTCATCACTGGGGGGTGGGACCTTATACATCAGGGTGTCATCACTGGGGGGGGCCTTATACATCAGGGTGTCATCACTGGAGGGAGGGACCTTATACATCAGGGTGTCATCACTGGGGGATGGACCTTATACATCAGGGTGTCATCACTGGGGGGGGCCTTATACATCAGGGTGTCATCACTGGGGGGGGCCTTATACATCAGGGTGTCATCACTGGGGGAGGGACCTTATACATCAGGGTGTCATCACTGGGGGGGGGGGCCTTATACATCAGGGTGTCATCACCGGTGGAGGGACCTTATACATCAGGGTGTCATCACGGGGGGAGGGACCTTATACATCAGGGTGTCATCACCGGAGGGAGGGACCTTATACATCAGGGTGTCATCACTGGAGGGAGGGACCTTATACATCAGGGTGTCATCACTGGGGGGAGGAACCTTATACATCAGGGTTTCATCACTGGGGGGGACCTTATACATCAGGGTGTCATCACTGTGGGGAGGGACCTTATACATCAGGGTGTCATCACTGGGGGGGACCTTATACATCAGGGTGTCATCACTGGGGGGTGGGACCTTATACATCAGGGTGTCATCACTGGGGGGGCCTTATACATCAGGGTGTCATCACTGGAGGGAGGGACCTTATACATCAGGGTGTCATCACTGGGGGAGGGACCTTATACATCAGGTTGTCATCACTGGGGGGGGGGCCTTATACATCAGGGTGTCATCACCGGGGGAGGGACCTTATACATCAGGGTGTCATCACGGGGGGAGGGACCTTATACATCAGGGTGTCATCACCGGAGGGAGGGACCTTATACATCAGGGTGTCATCACTGGGGGGAGGGACCTTATACATCAGGGTGTCATCACTGGGGGGAGGGACCTTATACATCAGGGTGTCATCACTGGGGGGGACCTTATACATCAGGGTGTCATCACTGGGGGGAGGAACCTTATACATCAGGGTGTCATCACTGGGGGGAGGGACCTTATACATCAGGGTGTCATTACTGGGGGGAGGGACCTTATACATCAGGGTGTCATCACTGGGGGGAGGGACCTTATACAACAGGGTGTCATCACTGGGGGGGACCTTATACATCAGGGTGTCATCACTGGGGGGAGGGACCTTATACATCAGGGTGTCATCACTGGGGGGAGGGACCTTATACATCAGGGTGTCATTACTGGGGGGAGGGACCTTATACATCAGGGTGTCATCACCGGGGGAGGGACCTTATACATCAGGGTGTCATTACTGGAGGGGAGGGACCTTATACATCAGGGTGTCATCACTGGGGGGAGGGACCTTATACATCAGGGTGTCATTACTGGGGGGAGGGACCTTATACATCAGGGTGTCATCACTGGGGGGAGGGACCTTATACATCAGGGTGTCATCACTGGAGGGGAGGGACCTTATACATCAGGGTGTCATTACTGGGGGGAGGGACCTTATACATCAGGGTGTCATCACTGGGGGGAGGGACCTTATACATCAGGGTGTCATTACTGGGGGGAGGGACCATATACATCAGGGTGTCATCAGTGGGGGGAGGGACCTTATACATCAGGGTGTCATCACTGGGGGGGCGGCCTTATACGTCAGGGTGTCATCACCGGGGGGAGGGACCTTATACATCAGGGTGTCATTACTGGGGGGAGACCTTATACATCAGGGTGTCATCACTGGGGGGAGACCTTATACATGAGGGTGTCATCACTGGGGGGAGACCTTATACATCAGGGTGTCATCACCGGGGGGAGGGACCTTATACATCAGGGTGTCATCACTGGGGGGAGGGACCTTATACATCAGGGTGTCATCACTGGGGGGGGGGACCTTATACATCAGGGTGTCATCACTGGGGGGTGGGACCTTATACATCAGGGTGTCATCACTGGGGGGAGGGACCTTATACATCAGGGTGTCATCACCGGAGGGAAGGACCTTATACATCAGGGTGTCATCACTGGGGGAGGGGCCTTATACATCAGGGTGTCATCACTGGAGGGGACCTTATACATCAGGGTGTCATCACTGGGGGGGGGGGGCCTTATACATCAGGGTGTCATCACTGGGGGGGGGACCTTATACATCAGGGTGTCATCACTGGGGGAGGGACCTTATACATCAGGGTGTCATCACTGGGGGGGGGCCTTATACATCAGGGTGTCATCACGGGGGGAGGGACCTTATACATCAGGGTGTCATCACTGGGGGGGGGCCTTATACATCAGGGTGTCATCACTGGGGGGAGGGACCTTATACATCAGGGTGTCATCACCGGGGGGAGGGACCTTATACATCAGGGTGTCATCACCGGGGGGAGGGACCTTATACATCAGGGTGTCATCACCGGGGGGAGGGACCTAATACATCAGGGTGTCATCACTGGGGGGGGGGACCTTATACATCAGGGTGTCATCACTGGGGGAGGGACCTTATACATCAGGGTGTCATCACTGGGGGAGGGACCTTATACATCAGGGTGTCATCACCGGGGGCGGGACCTTATACATCAGGGTGTCATCACTGGGGGGAGGGACCTTATACATCAGGGTGTCATCACTGGAGGGAGGGACCTTATACATCAGGGTGTCATCACTGGGGGAGGGACCTTATACATCAGGGTGTCATCACTGGGGGGAGGGACCTTATATATCAGGGTGTCATCACTGGGGGGGGGGCTTATACATCAGGGTGTCATCACCGGGGGGAGGGACCTTATACATCAGGGTGTCATCACTGGGGGAGGGACCTTATACATCAGGGTGTCTTCACTGGGGGAGGGACCTTATACATCAGGGTGTCATCACCGGGGGGAGGGACCTTATACATCAGGGTGTCATCACTGGGGGGAGGGACCTTATATATCAAGGTGTCATCACCGGGGGAGGGACCTTATACATCAGGGTGTCATTACTGGGGGGAGGGACCTTATACATCAGGGTGTCATCACTGGGGGAGGGACCTTATACATCAGGGTGTCATCACCGGGGGGAGGGACCTTATACATCAGGGTGTCATCACCGGAGGGAGGGACCTTATACATCAGGGTGTCATCACTGGGGGAGGGACCTTATACATCAGGGTGTCATCACTGGGGGGAGGGACCTTATACATCAGGGTGTCATCACTGGGGGAGGGACCTTATACATCAGGGTGTCATCACTGGGGGGGGGGGCCTTATACATCAGGGTGTCATCACTGGGGGGAGGGACCTTATACATCAGGGTGTCATCACCGGAGGGAGGGACCTTATACATCAGGGTGTCATCACTGGGGGGAGGGACCTTATACATCAGGGTGTCATCACTGGGGGAGGGACCTTATACATCAGGGTGTCATCACTGGGGGGGGACCTTATACATCAGGGTGTCATCACCGGGGGGAGGGACCTTATACATCAGGGTGTCATCACTGGGGGAGGGACCTTATACATCAGGGTGTCATCACTGGGGGGGGGGACCTTATACATCAGGGTGTAATCACGGGGGGAGGGACCTTATACATCAGGGTGTCATCACTGGGGGGAGGGACCTTATACATCAGGGTGTCATCATCGGAGGGAGGGACCTTATACATCAGGGTGTCATCACTGGGGGGAGGGACCTTATACATCAGGGTGTCATTACTGGGGGGAGGGACCATATACATCAGGGTGTCATCACTGGGGGGAGGGACCTTATACATCAGGGTGTCATCACTGGGGGGGGGGCCTTATACGTCAGGGTGTCATCACCGGGGGGAGGGACCTTATACATCAGGGTGTCATTACTGGGGGGAGACCTTATACATCAGGGTGTCATCACTGGGGGGAGACCTTATACATGAGGGTGTCATCACTGGGGGGAGACCTTATACATCAGGGTGTCATCACCGGGGGGAGGGACCTTATACATCAGGGTGTCATCACTGGGGGGAGGGACCTTATACATCAGGGTGTCATCACTGGGGGGGGGACCTTATACATCAGGGTGTCATCACTGGGGGGTGGGACCTTATACATCAGGGTGTCATCACTGGGGGGAGGGACCTTATACATCAGGGTGTCATCACCGGAGGGAAGGACCTTATACATCAGGGTGTCATCACTGGGGGAGGGGCCTTATACATCAGGGTGTCATCACTGGAGGGGACCTTATACATCAGGGTGTCATCACTGGGGGGGGGGCCTTATACATCAGGGTGTCATCACTGGGGGGGGACCTTATACATCAGGGTGTCATCACTGGGGGAGGGACCTTATACATCAGGGTGTCATCACTGGCGGTGGGCCTTATACATCAGGGTGTCATCACGGGGGGAGGGACCTTATACATCAGGGTGTCATCACTGGGGGGGGGCCTTATACATCAGGGTGTCATCACTGGGGGGAGGGACCTTATACATCAGGGTGTCATCACCGGGGGGAGGGACCTTATACATCAGGGTGTCATCACCGGGGGGAGGGACCTTATACATCAGGGTGTCATCACCGGGGGGAGGGACCTAATACATCAGGGTGTCATCACTGGGGGGGGGGACCTTATACATCAGGGTGTCATCACTGGGGGAGGGACCTTATACATCAGGGTGTCATCACTGGGGGAGGGACCTTATACATCAGGGTGTCATCACCGGGGGCGGGACCTTATACATCAGGGTGTCATCACTGGGGGGAGGGACCTTATACATCAGGGTGTCATCACTGGAGGGAGGGACCTTATACATCAGGGTGTCATCACTGGGGGAGGGACCTTATACATCAGGGTGTCATCACTGGGGGGAGGGACCTTATACATCAGGGTGTCATCACTGGGGGGGGGGGCTTATACATCAGGGTGTCATCACCGGGGGGAGGGACCTTATACATCAGGGTGTCATCACTGGGGGAGGGACCTTATACATCAGGGTGTCTTCACTGGGGGAGGGACCTTATACATCAGGGTGTCATCACCGGGGGGAGGGACCTTATACATCAGGGTGTCATCACTGGGGGGAGGGACCTTATATATCAAGGTGTCATCACCGGGGGAGGGACCTTATACATCAGGGTGTCATTACTGGGGGGAGGGACCTTATACATCAGGGTGTCATCACTGGGGGAGGGACCTTATACATCAGGGTGTCATCACCGGGGGGAGGGACCTTATACATCAGGGTGTCATCACCGGAGGGAGGGACCTTATATATCAGGGTGTCATCACTGGGGGAGGGACCTTATACATCAGGGTGTCATCACTGGAGGGAGGGACCTTATACATCAGGGTGTCATCACTGGGGGAGGGACCTTATACATCAGGGTGTCATCACTGGGGGGGGGGCCTTATACATCAGGGTGTCATCACTGGGGGGAGGGACCTTATACATCAGGGTGTCATCACCGGAGGGAGGGACCTTATACATCAGGGTGTCATCACTGGGGGGAGGGACCTTATACATCAGGGTGTCATCACTGGGGGAGGGACCTTATACATCAGGGTGTCATCACTGGGGGGGGGACCTTATACATCAGGGTGTCATCACCGGGGGGAGGGACCTTATACATCAGGGTGTCATCACTGGGGGAGGGACCTTATACATCAGGGTGTCATCACTGGGGGGGGGGACCTTATACATCAGGGTGTAATCACGGGGGGAGGGACCTTATACATCAGGGTGTCATCACTGGGGGGAGGGACCTTATACATCAGGGTGTCATCATCGGAGGGAGGGACCTTATACATCAGGGTGTCATCACTGGGGGGAGGGACCTTATACATCAGGGTGTCATTACTGGGGGGAGGGACCATATACATCAGGGTGTCATCACTGGGGGGAGGCACCTTATACATCAGGGTGTCATCACTGGGGGGGGGGCCTTATACGTCAGGGTGTCATCACCGGGGGGAGGGACCTTATACATCAGGGTGTCATTACTGGGGGGAGACCTTATACATCAGGGTGTCATCACTGGGGGGAGACCTTATACATGAGGGTGTCATCACTGGGGGGAGACCTTATACATCAGGGTGTCATCACCGGGGGGAGGGACCTTATACATCAGGGTGTCATCACTGGGGGGAGGGACCTTATACATCAGGGTGTCATCACTGGGGGGGGGACCTTATACATCAGGGTGTCATCACTGGGGGGTGGGACCTTATACATCAGGGTGTCATCACTGGGGGGAGGGACCTTATACATCAGGGTGTCATCACCGGAGGGAAGGACCTTATACATCAGGGTGTCATCACTGGGGGAGGGGCCTTATACATCAGGGTGTCATCACTGGAGGGGACCTTATACATCAGGGTGTCATCACTGGGGGGGGGGCCTTATACATCAGGGTGTCATCACTGGGGGGGGGACCTTATACATCAGGGTGTCATCACTGGGGGAGGGACCTTATACATCAGGGTGTCATCACTGGGGGGGGGGCCTTATACATCAGGGTGTCATCACGGGGGGAGGGACCTTATACATCAGGGTGTCATCACTGGGGGGGGGGCCTTATACATCAGGGTGTCATCACCGGGGGGAGGGACCTTATACATCAGGGTGTCATCACCGGGGGGAGGGACCTTATACATCAGGGTGTCATCACCGGGGGGAGGGACCTTACACATCAGGGTGTCATCACCGGGGGGAGGGACCTAATACATCAGGGTGTCATCACTGGGGGGGGGGACCTTATACATCAGGGTGTCATCACTGGGGGAGGGACCTTATACATCAGGGTGTCATCACTGGGGGAGGGACCTTATACATCAGGGTGTCATCACCGGGGGCGGGACCTTATACATCAGGGTGTCATCACTGGGGGGAGGGACCTTATACATCAGGGTGTCATCACTGGAGGGAGGGACCTTATACATCAGGGTGTCATCACTGGGGGAGGGACCTTATACATCAGGGTGTCATCACTGGGGGGAGGGACCTTATACATCAGGGTGTCATCACTGGGGGGGGGGCTTATACATCAGGGTGTCATCACCGGGGGGAGGGACCTTATACATCAGGGTGTCATCACTGGGGGAGGGACCTTATACATCAGGGTGTCTTCACTGGGGGAGGGACCTTATACATCAGGGTGTCATCACCGGGGGGAGGGACCTTATACATCAGGGTGTCATCACTGGGGGGAGGGACCTTATATATCAAGGTGTCATCACCGGGGGAGGGACCTTATACATCAGGGTGTCATTACTGGGGGGAGGGACCTTATACATCAGGGTGTCATCACTGGGGGAGGGACCTTATACATCAGGGTGTCATCACCGGGGGGAGGGACCTTATACATCAGGGTGTCATCACCGGAGGAAGGGACCTTATACATCAGGGTGTCATCACTGGGGGAGGGACCTTATACATCAGGGTGTCATCACTGGGGGGAGGGACCTTATACATCAGGGTGTCATCACTGGGGGAGGGACCTTATACATCAGGGTGTCATCACTGGGGGGGGGGCCTTATACATCAGGGTGTCATCACTGGGGGGAGGGACCTTATACATCAGGGTGTCATCACCGGAGGGAGGGACCTTATACATCAGGGTGTCATCACTGGGGGAGGGACCTTATACGTCAGGGTGTCATCACTGGGGGGGGGGGACCTTATACATCAGGGTGTAATCACGGGGGGAGGGACCTTATACATCAGGGTGTCATCACTGGGGGAGGGACCTTATACGTCAGGGTGTCATCACTGGGGGGGGGGGACCTTATACATCAGGGTGTAATCACGGGGGGAGGGACCTTATACATCAGGGTGTCATCACTGGGGGGAGGGACCTTATACATCAGGGTGTCATCATCGGAGGGAGGGACCTTATACATCAGGGTGTCATCACTGGGGGGAGGGACCTTATACATCAGGGTGTCATCACTGGGGGGGGGGACCTTATACATCAGGGTGTCATCACTGGGGGGTGGGACCTTATACATCAGGGTGTCATCACTGGAGGGGACCTTATACATCAGGATGTCATCACTGGGGGGTGGGACCTTATACATCAGGGTGTCATCACTGGAGGGGACCTTATACATCAGGGTGTCATCACTGGGGGGGGGCTTATACATCAGGGTGTCATCACTGGGGGGGGGACCTTATACATCAGGGTGTCATCACTGGGGGAGGGACCTTATACATCAGGGTGTCATCACTGGGGGGGGGGGCTTATACATCAGGGTGTCATCACGGGGGGAGGGACCTTATACATCAGGGTGTCATCACTGGGGGGAGGGACCTCATACATCAGGGTGTCATCACTGGGGGGGGGCCTTATACATCAGGGTGTCATCACTGGGGGGAGGGACCTTATACATCAGGGTGTCATCACCGGGGGTAGGGACCTTATACATCAGGGTGTCATCACTGGGGGGAGGGACCTTATACATCAGGGTGTCATCACTGGAGGGAGGGACCTTATATATCAGGGTGTCATCACTGGGGGAGTGACCTTATACATCAGGGTGTCATCACTGGGGGGAGGGACCTTATACATCAGGGTGTCATCACCGGGGGGAGGGACCTTATACATCAGGGTGTCATCACTGGGGGAGGGACCTTATACATCAGGGTGTCATCACTGGGGGGGGGGCTTATACATCAGGGTGTCTTCACTGGGGAGGGACCTTATACATCAGGGTGTCATCACCGGGGGGAGGGACCTTATACATCAGGGTGTCATCACTGGGGGGAGGGACCTTATATATCAAGGTGTCATCACCGGGGGAGGGACCTTATACATCAGGGTGTCATCACTGGGGGGAGGGACCTTATACATCAGGGTGTCATCACTGGGGGAGGGACCTTATACATCAGGGTGTCATCACTGGGGGGGGGGGCTTATACATCAGGGTGTCATCACTGGGGGGAGGGACCTTATACATCAGGGTATCATCACCGGAGGGAGGGACCTTATACATCAGGGTGTCATTACTGGGGGGAGGGACCTTATACATCAGGGTGTCATCACCGGGGGAGGGACCTTATACATCAGGGTGTCATTACTGGAGGGGAGGGACCTTATACATCAGGGTGTCATCACTGGCGGGAGGGACCTTATACATCAGGGTGTCATTACTGGGGGGAGGGACCTTATACATCAGGGTGTCATCACTGGGGGGAGGGACCTTATACATCAGGGTGTCATCACTGGGGGGAGGGACCTTATACATCAGGGTGTCATCACTGGGGGGAGGGACCATATACATCAGGGTGTCATCACTGGGGGGAGGGACCTTATACATCAGGGTGTCATCACTGGGGGGGGGGCCTTATACATCAGGGTGTCATCACCGGGGGGAGCGACCTTATACATCAGGGTGTCATTACTGGGGGGAGACCTTATACATCAGGGTGTCATCACTGGGGGGAGACCTTATACATGAGGGTGTCATCACTGGGGGGAGACCTTATACATCAGGGTGTCATCACCGGGGGGAGGGACCTTATACATCAGGGTGTCATCACTGGGGGGAGGGACCTTATACATCAGGGTGTCATCACTGGGGGGGGGACCTTATACATCAGGGTGTCATCACTGGGGGGTGGGACCTTATACATCAGGGTGTCATCACTGGGGGGAGGGACCTTATACATCAGGGTGTCATCACTGGGGGAGGGGCCTTATACATCAGGGTGTCATCACTGGGGGGGGGACCTTATACATCAGGGTGTCATCACTGGGGGAGGGACCTTATACATCAGGGTGTCATCACTGGGGGGAGGGACCATATACATCAGGGTGTCATCACTGGGGGGAGGGACCTTATACATCAGGGTGTCATCACTGGGGGGGGGGGCTTATACATCAGGGTGTCATCACCGGGGGGAGGGACCATATACATCAGGGTGTCATCACTGGGGGGAGGGACCTTATACATCAGGGTGTCATCACTGGGGGGGGGGGGCCTTATACATCAGGGTGTCATCACCGGGGGGAGGGACCTTATACATCAGGGTGTCATTACTGGGGGGAGGGACCTTATACATCAGGGTGTCATCACTGGGGGGAGGGACCTTATACATCAGGGTGTCATCACTGGAGGGAGGGACCTTATACATCAGGGTGTCATCACTGGGGGGAGGGACCTTATACATCAGGGTGTCATCACTGGAGGGAGGGACCTTATACATCAGGGTGTCATCACTGGGGGGGGGGGGCCTTATACATCAGGGTGTCATCACCGGGGGGAGGGACCTTATACATCAGGGTGTCATTACTGGGGGGAGGGACCTTATACATCAGGGTGTCATCACTGGGGGGAGGGACCTTATACATCAGGGTGTCATCACTGGAGGGAGGGACCTTATACATCAGGGTGTCATCACTGGGGGGAGGGACCTTATACATCAGGGTGTCATCACTGGAGGGAGGGACCTTATACATCAGGGTGTCTTCACCGGGGGGAGGGACCTTATACATCAGGGTGTCATCACTGGGGGTAGGGACCTTATACATCAGGGTGTCATCACTGGGGGGAGGGACCTTATACATCAGGGTGTCATCACTGGAGGGAGGGACCTTATATATCAGGGTGTCATCACTGGGGGAGTGACCTTATACATCAGGGTGTC
Organism: Rhinophrynus dorsalis; assembly: GCA_037306005.1. Taxonomy (NCBI): domain Eukaryota; kingdom Metazoa; phylum Chordata; class Amphibia; order Anura; family Rhinophrynidae; genus Rhinophrynus; species Rhinophrynus dorsalis. The sequence continues at coordinate 112,399 of JBBDGT010000152.1, read as the reverse complement.
ATCACTGGGGGGGGGGGACTTATACATCAGGGTGTCATCACCGGGGGGAGGGACCTTATACATCAGGGTGTCATCACTGGGGGGGGGGCTTATACATCAGGGTGTCTTCACTGGGGAGGGACCTTATACATCAGGGTGTCATCACCGGGGGGAGGGACCTTATACATCAGGGTGTCATCACTGGGGGGAGGGACCTTATACATCAGGGTGTCATCACTGGGGGGAGGGACCTTATATATCAAGGTGTCATCACCGGGGGAGGGACCTTATACATCAGGGTGTCATCACTGGGGGGAGGGACCTTATACATCAGGGTGTCATCACTGGGGGAGGGACCTTATACATCAGGGTGTCATCACTGGGGGGGGGGCTTATACATCAGGGTGTCATCACTGGGGGGAGGGACCTTATACATCAGGGTATCATCACCGGAGGGAGGGACCTTATACATCAGGGTGTCATCACTGGGGGGAGGGACCTTATACATCAGGGTGTCATTACTGGGGGGAGGGACCTTATACATCAGGGTGTCATCACCGGGGGAGGGACCTTATACATCAGGGTGTCATTACTGGAGTGGAAGGACCTTATACATCAGGGTGTCATCACTGGCGGGAGGGACCTTATACATCAGGGTGTCATTACTGGGGGGAGGGACCTTATACATCAGGGTGTCATCACTGGGGGGAGGGACCTTATACATCAGGGTGTCATCACTGGGGGGAGGGACCTTATACATCAGGGTGTCATCACTGGGGGGAGGGACCATATACATCAGGGTGTCATCACTGGGGGGAGGGACCTTATACATCAGGGTGTCATCACTGGGGGGGGGGGCCTTATACATCAGGGTGTCATCACCGGGGGGAGGGACCTTATACATCAGGGTGTCATTACTGGGGGGAGACCTTATACATCAGGGTGTCATCACTGGGGGGAGACCTTATACATGAGGGTGTCATCACTGGGGGGAGACCTTATACATCAGGGTGTCATCACCGGGGGGAGGGACCTTATACATCAGGGTGTCATCACTGGGGGGAGGGACCTTATACATCAGGGTGTCATCACTGGGGGGGGGACCTTATACATCAGGGTGTCATCACTGGGGGGTGGGACCTTATACATCAGGGTGTCATCACTGGGGGGAGGGACCTTATACATCAGGGTGTCATCACTGGGGGGAGGGACCATATACATCAGGGTGTCATCACTGGGGGGAGGGACCTTATACATCAGGGTGTCATCACTGGGGGGGGGGCCTTATACATCAGGGTGTCATCACCGGGGGGAGGGACCATATACATCAGGGTGTCATCACTGGGGGGAGGGACCTTATACATCAGGGTGTCATCACTGGGGGGGGGGGGCCTTATACATCAGGGTGTCATCACCGGGGGGAGGGACCTTATACATCAGGGTGTCATTACTGGGGGGAGACCTTATACATCAGGGTGTCATCACTGGGGGGAGACCTTATACATCAGGGTGTCATCACTGGGGGGAGACCTTATACATCAGGGTGTCATCACCGGGGGGAGGGACCTTATACATCAGGGTGTCATCACCGGGGGGAGGGACCTTATACATCAGGGTGTCATCACCGGGGGGAGGGACCTTATACATCAGGGTGTCATCACTGGGGGAGGGACCTTATACATCAGGGTGTCATCACTGGGGGAGGGACCTTATACATCAGGGTGTCATCACCGGGGGCAGGACCTTATACATCAGGGTGTCATCACTGGGGGGAGGGACCTTATACATCAGGGTGTCATCACTGGGGGGAGGGACCTTATACATCAGGGTGTCATCACTGGAGGGAGGGACCTTATATATCAGGGTGTCATCACTGGGGGAGGGACCTTATACATCAGGGTGTCATCACTGGGGGGAGGGACCTTATACATCAGGGTGTCATCACCGGGGGGAGGGACCTTATACATCAGGGTGTCATCACTGGGGGAGGGACCTTATACATCAGGGTGTCATCACTGGGGGGGGGGGGGCTTATACATCAGGGTGTCTTCACTGGGGAGGGACCTTATACATCAGGGTGTCATCACCGGGGGGAGGGACCTTATACATCAGGGTGTCATCACTGGGGGGAGGGACCTTATATATCAAGGTGTCTTCACCGGGGGAGGGACCTTATACATTAGGGTGTCATCACTGGGGGGAGGGACCTTATACATCAGGGTGTCATCACTGGGGGAGGGACCTTATACATCAGGGTGTCATCACTGGGGGGGGGGGGCTTATACATCAGGGTGTCATCACTGGGGGGAGGGACCTTATACATCAGGGTATCATCACCGGAGGGAGGGACCTTATACATCAGGGTGTCATCACTGGGGGGAGGGACCTTATACATCAGGGTGTCATCACCGGAGGGAAGGACCTTATACATCAGGGTGTCATCACTGGGGGGGGCCTTATACATCAGGGTGTCATCACTGGGGGGAAGGACCTTATACATCAGGGTGTCATCACTGGGGGGGGCCTTATACATCAGGGTGTCATCACGGGGGGGAGGGTCCTTATACATCAGGGTGTCATCACTGGGGGGGGGGCTTATACATCAGGGTGTCATCACTGGGGGGGACGACCTTATACATCAGGGTGTAATCACGGGGGGAGGGACCTTATACATCAGGGTGTCATCACTGGGGGGGGGGACCTTATACATCAGGGTGTAATCACGGGGGGAGGGACCTTATACATCAGGGTGTCATCACTGGGGGGAGGGACCTTATACATCAGGGTGTCATCATCGGAGGGAGGGACCTTGTACATCAGGGTGTCATCACTGGGGGGAGGGACCTTATACATCAGGGTGTCATCATCGGAGGGAGGGACCTTATACATCAGGGTGTCATCACTGGGGGGAGGGACCTTATACATCAGGGTGTCATCACTGTGGGGGACCTTATACATCAGGGTGTCATCACTGGGGGGGGGACCTTATACATCAGGGTGTCATCACTGGGGGGTGGGACCTTATACATCAGGGTGTCATCACTGGGGGGAGGGACCTTATACATCAGGGTGTCATCACCGGAGGGAAGGACCTTATACATCAGGGTGTCATCACTGGGGGAGGGACCTTATACATCAGGGTGTCATCACTGGAGGGGACCTTATACATCAGGGTATCATCACTGGGGGGGGGGCCTTATACATCAGGGTGTCATCACTGGGGGGGGGCCTTATACATCATGGTGTCATCACTGGGGGAGGGACCTTATACATCAGGGTGTCATCACTGGGGGGGGGCCTTATACATCAGGGTGTCATCACGGGGGGAGGGACCTTATACATCAGGGTGTCATCACTGGGGGGGGGCCTTATACATCAGGGTGTCATCACCGGGGGGAGGGACCTTATACATCAGGGTGTCATCACCGGGGGGAGGGACCTTATACATCAGGGTGTCATCACCGGGGGGAGGGACCTTATACATCAGGGTGTCATCACCGGGGGGAGGGTCCTAATACATCAGGGTGTCATCACTGGGGGGGGGGACCTTATACATCAGGGTGTCATCACTTGGGGAGGGACCTTATACATCAGGGTGTCATCACTGGGGGAGGGACCTTATACATCAGGGTGTCATCACCGGGGGCGGGACCTTATACATCAGGGTGTCATCACTGGGGGGAGGGACCTTATACATCAGGGTGTCATCACTGGAGGGAGGGACCTTATACATCAGGGTGTCATCACTGGGGGAGGGACCTTATACATCAGGGTGTCATCACTGGGGGGAGGGACCTTATACATCAGGGTGTCATCACTGGGGGGGGGGCTTATACATCAGGGTGTCATCACCGGGGGGAGGGACCTTATACATCAGGGTGTCATCACTGGGGGAGGGACCTTATACATCAGGGTGTCTTCACTGGGGGAGGGACCTTATACATCAGGGTGTCATCACCGGGGGGAGGGACCTTATACATCAGGGTGTCATCACTGGGGGGAGGGACCTTATATATCAAGGTGTCATCACCGGGGGAGGGACCTTATACATCAGGGTGTCATTACTGGGGGGAGGGACCTTATACATCAGGGTGTCATCACTGGGGGAGGGACCTTATACATCAGGGTGTCATCACCGGGGGGAGGGACCTTATACATCAGGGTGTCATCACCGGAGGGAGGGACCTTATACATCAGGGTGTCATCACTGGGGGAGGGACCTTATACATCAGGGTGTCATCACTGGGGGGAGGGACCTTATACATCAGGGTGTCATCACTGGGGGAGGGACCTTATACATCAGGGTGTCATCACTGGGGGGGGCCTTATACATCAGGGTGTCATCACTGGGGGGAGGGACATTATACATCAGGGTGTCATCACCGGAGGGAGGGACCTTATACATCAGGGTGTCATCACTGGGGGGAGGGACCTTATACATCAGGGTGTCATCACTGGGGGAGGGACCTTATACATCAGGGTGTCATCACTGGGGGGGGGACCTTATACATCAGGGTGTCATCACCGGGGGGAGGGACCTTATACATCAGGGTGTCATCACTGGGGGAGGGACCTTATACATCAGGGTGTCATCACGGGGGGGGGGGGACCTTATACATCAGGGTGTCATCACTGGGGGGGGGACCTTATACATCAGGGTGTCATCACTGGGGGGTGGGACCTTATACATCAGGGTGTCATCACTGGAGGGGACCTTATACATCAGGATGTCATCACTGGGGGGTGGGACCTTATACATCAGGGTGTCATCACTGGAGGGGACCTTATACATCAGGGTGTCATCACTGGGGGGGGGCCTTATACATCAGGGTGTCATCACTGGGGGGGGGACCTTATACATCAGGGTGTCATCACTGGGGGAGGGACCTTATACATCAGGGTGTCATCACTGGGGGGGGGCTTATACATCAGGGTGTCATCACGGGGGGAGGGACCGTATACATCAGGGTGTCATCACTGGGGGGAGGGACCTCATACATCAGGGTGTCATCACTGGGGGGGGGCCTTATACATCAGGGTGTCATCACTGGGGGGAGGGACCTTATACATCAGGGTGTCATCACCGGGGGTAGGGACCTTATACATCAGGGTGTCATCACTGGGGGGAGGGACCTTATACATCAGGGTGTCATCACTGGAGGGAGGGACCTTATATATCAGGGTGTCATCACTGGGGGAGGGACCTTATACATCAGGGTGTCATCACTGGGGGGAGGGACCTTATACATCAGGGTGTCATCACCGGGGGGAGGGACCTTATACATCAGGGTGTCATCACTGGGGGAGGGACCTTATACATCAGGGTGTCATCACTGGGGGGGGGGCTTATACATCAGGGTGTCTTCACTGGGGAGGGACCTTATACATCAGGGTGTCATCACCGGGGGGAGGGACCTTATACATCAGGGTGTCATCACTGGGGGGAGGGACCTTATATATCAAGGTGTCATCACCGGGGGAGGGACCTTATACATCAGGGTGTCATCACTGGGGGGAGGGACCTTATACATCAGGGTGTCATCACTGGGGGAGGGACCTTATACATCAGGGTGTCATCACTGGGGGAGGGACCTTATACATCAGGGTGTCATCACTGGCGGGGGGGGCTTATACATCAGGGTGTCATCACTGGGGGGAGGGACCTTATACATCAGGGTGTCATCACTGGGGGAGGGACCTTATACATCAGGGTGTCATCACTGGGGGGGACCTTATACATCAGGGTGTCATCACTGGGGGGTGGGACCTTATACATCAGGGTGTCATCACTGGGGGGGGCCTTATACATCAGGGTGTCATCACTGGAGGGAGGGACCTTATACATCAGGGTATCATCACTGGGGGGGGGGACCTTATACATCAGGGTGTCATCACCGGGGGGAGGGACCTTATACATCAGGGTGTCATCACTGGGGGGAGGGACCTTATACATCAGGGTATCATCACCGGAGGGAGGGACCTTATACATCAGGGTGTCATCACTGGGGGGAGGGACCTTATACATCAGGGTGTCATCACCGGAGGGAAGGACCTTATACATCAGGGTGTCATCACTGGGGGGGGCCTTATACATCAGGGTGTCATCACTGGGGGGGGGGCCTTATACATCAGGGTGTCATCACTGGGGGGAAGGACCTTATACATCAGGGTGTCATCACTGGGGGGGGCCTTATACATCAGGGTGTCATCACGGGGGGGAGGGACCTTATACATCAGGGTGTCATCACTGGGGGGGGGGCTTATACATTAGGGTGTCATCACTGGGGGGGGGGACCTTATACATCAGGGTGTAATCACGGGGGGAGGGACCTTATACATCAGGGTGTCATCACTGGGGGGGGGGACCTTATACATCAGGGTGTAATCACGGGGGGAGGGACCTTATACATCAGGGTGTCATCACTGGGGGTAGGGACCTTATACATCAGGGTGTCATCATCGGAGGGAGGGACCTTATACATCAGGGTGTCATCACTGGGGGGAGGGACCTTATACATCAGGGTGTCATCACTGTGGGGGACCTTATACATCAGGGTGTCATCACTGGGGGGGGGACCTTATACATCAGGGTGTCATCACTGGGGGGTGGGACCTTATACATCAGGGTGTCATCACTGGGGGGAGGGACCTTATACATCAGGGTGTCATCACCGGAGGGAAGGACCTTATACATCAGGGTGTCATCACTGGGGGAGGGGCCTTATACATCAGGGTGTCATCACTGGAGGGGACCTTATACATCAGGGTGTCATCACTGGGGGGGGGGCCTTATACATCAGGGTGTCATCACTGGGGGGGGGACCTTATACATCAGGGTGTCATCACTGGGGGAGGGACCTTATACATCAGGGTGTCATCACTGGGGGGGGGCCTTATACATCAGGGTGTCATCACGGGGGGAGGGACCTTATACATCAGGGTGTCATCACTGGGGGGGGGCTTATACATCAGGGTGTCATCACTGGGGGGAGGGACCTTATACATCAGGGTGTCATCACCGGGGGGAGGGACCTTATACATCAGGGTGTCATCACCGGGGGGAGGGACCTTATACATCAGGGTGTCATCACCGGGGGGAGGGACCTTATACATCAGGGTGTCATCACTGGGGGGGGGGACCTTATACATCAGGGTGTCATCACTGGGGGAGGGACCTTATACATCAGGGTGTCATCACTGGGGGAGGGACCTTATACATCAGGGTGTCATCACCGGGGGCGGGACCTTATACATCAGGGTGTCATCACTGGGGGGAGGGACCTTATACATCAGGGTGTCATCACTGGAGGGAGGGACCTTATACATCAGGGTGTCATCACTGGGGGAGGGACCTTATACATCAGGGTGTCATCACTGGGGGGAGGGACCTTATACATCAGGGTGTCATCACTGGGGGGGGGGCTTATACATCAGGGTGTCATCACCGGGGGGAGGGACCTTATACATCAGGGTGTCATTACTGGGGGGAGGGACCTTATACATCAGGGTGTCATCACTGGGGGAGGGACCTTATACATCAGGGTGTCATCACCGGGGGGAGGGACCTTATACATCAGGGTGTCATCACCGGAGGGAGGGACCTTATACATCAGGGTGTCATCACTGGGGGAGGGACCTTATACATCAGGGTGTCATCACTGGGGGGAGGGACCTTATACATCAGGGTGTCATCACTGGGGGAGGGACCTTATACATCAGGGTGTCATCACTGGGGGGGGGGCCTTATACATCAGGGTGTCATCACTGGGGGAGGGACCTTATACATCAGGGTGTCATCACTGGGGGGGGGCCTTATACATCAGGGTGTCATCACGGGGGGAGGGACCTTATACATCAGGGTGTCATCACTGGGGGGGGGGCCTTATACATCAGGGTGTCATCACTGGGGGGAGGGACCTTATACATCAGGGTGTCATCACTGGAGGGAGGGACCTTATATATCAGGGTGTCATCACTGGGGGAGGGACCTTATACATCAGGGTGTCATCACTGGGGGGAGGGACCTTATACATCAGGGTGTCATCACCGGGGGGAGGGACCTTATACATCAGGGTGTCATCACTGGGGGAGGGACCTTATACATCAGGGTGTCATCACTGGGGGGGGGGGACCTTATACATCAGGGTGTAATCACGGGGGGGAGGGACCTTATACATCAGGGTGTCATCACTGGCGGGGGGGGCTTATACATCAGGGTGTCATCACTGGGGGGAGGGACCTTATACATCAGGGTATCATCACCGGAGGGAGGGACCTTATACATCAGGGTGTCATCACTGGGGGGAGGGACCTTATACATCAGGGTGTCATCACCGGAGGGAAGGACCTTATACATCAGGGTGTCGTCACTGGGGGGGGCCTTATACATCAGGGTGTCATCACCGGGGGGAGGGACCTTATATATCAGGGTGTCATCACTGGGGGGAGGGACCTTATACATCAGGGTGTCATCACTGGGGGGGGCCTTATACATCAGGGTGTCATCACGGGGGGGAGGGACCTTATACATCAGGGTGTCATCACTGGGGGGGGGGGCCTTATACATCAGGGTGTCATCACTGGGGGGAAGGACCTTATACATCAGGGTGTCATCACTGGGGGGGGCCTTATACATCAGGGTGTCATCACGGGGGGGAGGGACCTTATACATCAGGGTGTCATCACTGGGGGGGGGGGCTTATACATTAGGGTGTCATCACTGGGGGGGGGACCTTATACATCAGGGTGTAATCACGGGGGGAGGGACCTTATACATCAGGGTGTCATCACTGGGGGGGGGGACCTTATACATCAGGGTGTAATCACGGGGGGAGGGACCTTATACATCAGGGTGTCATCACTGGGGGGAGGGACCTTATACATCAGGGTGTCATCATCGGAGGGAGGGACCTTATACATCAGGGTGTCATCACTGGGGGGAGGGACCTTATACATCAGGGTGTCATCATCGGAGGGAGGGACCTTATACATCAGGGTGTCATCACTGGGGGGAGGGACCTTATACATCAGGGTGTCATCACTGTGGGGGACCTTATACATCAGGGTGTCATCACTGGGGGGGGGACCTTATACATCAGGGTGTCATCACTGGGGGGTGGGACCTTATACATCAGGGTGTCATCACTGGGGGGAGGGACCTTATACATCAGGGTGTCATCACCGGAGGGAAGGACCTTATACATCAGGGTGTCATCACTGGGGGAGGGGCCTTATACATCAGGGTGTCATCACTGGAGGGGACCTTATACATCAGGGTGTCATCACTTGGGGGGGGGGCCTTATACATCAGGGTGTCATCACTGGGGGGGGGACCTTATACATCAGGGTGTCATCACTGGGGGAGGTACCTTATACATCAGGGTGTCATCACTGGGGGGGGGCCTTATACATCAGGGTGTCATCACGGGGGGAGGGACCTTATACATCAGGGTGTCATCACTGGGGGGGGGGCTTATACATCAGGGTGTCATCACTGGGGGGAGGGACCTTATACATCAGGGTGTCATCACCGGGGGGAGGGACCTTATACATCAGGGTGTCATCACCGGGGGGAGGGACCTTATACATCAGGGTGTCATCACCGGGGGGAGGGACCTTATACATCAGGGTGTCATCACTGGGGGGGGGGACCTTATACATCAGGGTGTCATCACTGGGGGGGGGACCTTATACATCAGGGTGTCATCACTGGGGGAGGGACCTTATACATCAGGGTGTCATCACTGGGGGGGGGGGCTTATACATCAGGGTGTCATCACGGGGGGAGGGACCTTATACATCAGGGTGTCATCACTGGGGGGAGGGACCTCATACATCAGGGTGTCATCACTGGGGGGGGGCCTTATACATCAGGGTGTCATCACTGGGGGGAGGGACCTTATACATCAGGGTGTCATCACCGGGGGTAGGGACCTTATACATCAGGGTGTCATCACTGGGGGGAGGGACCTTATACATCAGGGTGTCATCACTGGAGGGAGGGACCTTATATATCAGGGTGTCATCACTGGGGGAGGGACCTTATACATCAGGGTGTCATCACTGGGGGGAGGGACCTTATACATCAGGGTGTCATCACCGGGGGGAGGGACCTTATACATCAGGGTGTCATCACTGGGGGAGGGACCTTATACATCAGGGTGTCATCACTGGGGGGGGGGCTTATACATCAGGGTGTCTTCACTGGGGAGGGACCTTATACATCAGGGTGTCATCACCGGGGGAGGGACCTTATACATGAGGGTGTCATCACTGGGGAGGGACCTTATACATCAGGGTGTCATCACCGGGGGGAGGGACCTTATACATCAGGGTGTCATCACTGGGGGGAGGGACCTTATATATCAAGGTGTCATCACCGGGGGAGGGACCTTATACATAAGGGTGTCATCACTGGGGGGAGGGACCTTATACATCAGGGTGTCATCACTGGGGGAGGGACCTTATACATCAGGGTGTCATCACTGGCGGGGGGGGGCTTATACATCAGGTGTCATCACTGGGGGGAGGGACCTTATACATCAGGGTATCATCACCGGAGGGAGGGACCTTATACATCAGGGTGTCATCACTGGGGGGAGGGACCTTATACATCAGGGTGTCATCACCGGAGGGAAGGACCTTATACATCAGGGTGTCGTCACTGGGGGGGGCCTTATACATCAGGGTGTCATCACTGGGGGGGGGGGCCTTATACATCAGGGTGTCATCACTGGGGGAAGGACCTTATACATCAGGGTGTCATCACTGGGGGGGGGCCTTATACATCAGGGTGTCATCACGGGGGGGAGGGACCTTATACATCAGGGTGTCATCACTGGGGGGGGGGGCTTATACATTAGGGTGTCATCACTGGGGGGGGGGGGACCTTATACATCAGGGTGTAATCACGGGGGGAGGGACCTTATACATCAGGGTGTCATCACTGGGGGGGGGACCTTATACATCAGGGTGTAATCACGGGGGGAGGGACCTTATACATCAGGGTGTCATCACTGGGGGGTGGGACCTTATACATCAGGGTGTCATCATCGGAGGGAGGGACCTTATACATCAGGGTGTCATCACTGGGGGGAGGGACCTTATACATCAGGGTGTCATCATCGGAGGGAGGGACCTTATACATCAGGGTGTCATCACTGGGGGGAGGGACCTTATACATCAGGGTGTCATCACTGTGGGGGACCTTATACATCAGGGTGTCATCACTGGGGGGGGGACCTTATACATCAGGGTGTCATCACTGGGGGGTGGGACCTTATACATCAGGGTGTCATCACTGGAGGGGACCTTATACATCAGGATGTCATCACTGGGGGGTGGGACCTTATACATCAGGGTGTCATCACTGGAGGGGACCTTATACATCAGGGTGTCATCACTGGGGGGGGCCTTATACATCAGGGTGTCATCACTGGGGGGGGGGACCTTATACATCAGGGTGTCATCACTGGGGGAGGGACCTTATACATCAGGGTGTCATCACTGGGGGGGGGGCTTATACATCAGGGTGTCATCACGGGGGGAGGGACCTTATACATCAGGGTGTCATCACTGGGGGGAGGGACCTCATACATCAGGGTGTCATCACTGGGGGGGGGCCTTATACATCAGGGTGTCATCACTGGGGGGAGGGACCTTATACATCAGGGTGTCATCACCGGGGGTAGGGACCTTATACATCAGGGTGTCATCACTGGGGGAGGGACCTTATACATCAGGGTGTCATCACTGGAGGGAGGGACCTTATATATCAGGGTGTCATCACTGGGGGAGGGACCTTATACATCAGGGTGTCATCACTGGGGGGAGGGACCTTATACATCAGGGTGTCATCACCGGGGGGAGGGACCTTATACATCAGGGTGTCATCACTGGGGGAGGGACCTTATACATCAGGGTGTCATCACTGGGGGGGGGCTTATACATCAGGGTGTCTTCACTGGGGAGGGACCTTATACATCAGGGTGTCATCACCGGGGGGAGGGACCTTATACATCAGGGTGTCATCACTGGGGGGAGGGACCTTATATATCAAGGTGTCATCACCGGGGGAGGGACCTTATACATCAGGGTGTCATCACTGGGGGGAGGGACCTTATACATCAGGGTGTCATCACTGGGGGAGGGACCTTATACATCAGGGTGTCATCACTGGCGGGGGGGGCTTATACATCAGGGTGTCATCACTGGGGGGAGGGACCTTATACATCAGGGTATCATCACCGGAGGGAGGGACCTTATACATCAGGGTGTCATCACTGGGGGGAGGGACCTTATACATCAGGGTGTCATCACCGGAGGGAAGGACCTTATACATCAGGGTGTCATCACTGGGGGGGGCCTTATACATCAGGGTGTCATCACTGGGGGGGGGGGGCCTTATACATCAGGGTGTCATCACTGGGGGGAAGGACCTTATACATCAGGGTGTCATCACTGGGGGGGGCCTTATACATCAGGGTGTCATCACGGGGGGGAGGGACCTTATACATCAGGGTGTCATCACTGGGGGGGGGGCTTATACATTAGGGTGTCATCACTGGGGGGGGGGGACCTTATACATCAGGGTGTAATCACGGGGGAGGGACCTTATACATCAGGGTGTCATCACTGGGGGGGGGACCTTATACATCAGGGTGTAATCACGGGGGGAGGGACCTTATACATCAGGGTGTCATCACTGGGGGGAGGGACCTTATACATCAGGGTGTCATCATCGGAGGGAGGGACCTTATACATCAGGGTGTCATCACTGGGGGTAGGGACCTTATACATCAGGGTGTCATCATCGGAGGGAGGGACCTTATACATCAGGGTGTCATCACTGGGGGGGGGGGCCTTATACATCAGGGTGTCATCACTGGGGGGGGGACCTTATACATCAGGGTGTCATCACTGGGGGAGGGACCTTATACATCAGGGTGTCATCACTGGGGGGGGGCCTTATACATCAGGGTGTCATCACGGGGGGAGGGACCTTATACATCAGGGTGTCATCACTGGGGGGGGGGCTTATACATCAGGGTGTCATCACTGGGGGGAGGGACCTTATACATCAGGGTGTCATCACCGGGGGGAGGGACCTTATACATCAGGGTGTCATCACCGGGGGGAGGGACCTTATACATCAGGGTGTCATCACCGGGGGGAGGGACCTTATACATCAGGGTGTCATCACTGGGGGGGGGGACCTTATACATCAGGGTGTCATCACTGGGGGGGGGACCTTATACATCAGGGTGTCATCACTGGGGGAGGGACCTTATACATCAGGGTGTCATCACTGGGGGGGGGGGCTTATACATCAGGGTGTCATCACGGGGGGAGGGACCTTATACATCAGGGTGTCATCACTGGGGGGAGGGACCTCATACATCAGGGTGTCATCACTGGGGGGGGGCCTTATACATCAGGGTGTCATCACTGGGGGGAGGGACCTTATACATCAGGGTGTCATCACCGGGGGTAGGGACCTTATACATCAGGGTGTCATCACTGGGGGAGGGACCTTATACATCAGGGTGTCATCACTGGAGGGAGGGACCTTATATATCAGGGTGTCATCACTGGGGGAGGGACCTTATACATCAGGGTGTCATCACTGGGGGGAGGGACCTTATACATCAGGGTGTCATCACCGGGGGGAGGGACCTTATACATCAGGGTGTCATCACTGGGGGAGGGACCTTATACATCAGGGTGTCATCACTGGGGGGGGGGCTTATACATCAGGGTGTCTTCACTGGGGAGGGACCTTATACATCAGGGTGTCATCACCGGGGGAGGGACCTTATACATGAGGGTGTCATCACTGGGGAGGGACCTTATACATCAGGGTGTCATCACCGGGGGGAGGGACCTTATACATCAGGGTGTCATCACTGGGGGGAGGGACCTTATATATCAAGGTGTCATCACCGGGGGAGGGACCTTATACATAAGGGTGTCATCACTGGGGGGAGGGACCTTATACATCAGGGTGTCATCACTGGGGGAGGGACCTTATACATCAGGGTGTCATCACTGGCGGGGGGGGCTTATACATCAGGTGTCATCACTGGGGGGAGGGACCTTATACATCAGGGTATCATCACCGGAGGGAGGGACCTTATACATCAGGGTGTCATCACTGGGGGGAGGGACCTTATACATCAGGGTGTCATCACCGGAGGGAAGGACCTTATACATCAGGGTGTCGTCACTGGGGGGGGCCTTATACATCAGGGTGTCATCACTGGGGGGGGGGGCCTTATACATCAGGGTGTCATCACTGGGGGAAGGACCTTATACATCAGGGTGTCATCACTGGGGGGGGCCTTATACATCAGGGTGTCATCACGGGGGGGAGGGACCTTATACATCAGGGTGTCATCACTGGGGGGGGGGGCTTATACATTAGGGTGTCATCACTGGGGGGGGGGGACCTTATACATCAGGGTGTAATCACGGGGGGAGGGACCTTATACATCAGGGTGTCATCACTGGGGGGGGGACCTTATACATCAGGGTGTAATCACGGGGGGAGGGACCTTATACATCAGGGTGTCATCACTGGGGGGTGGGACCTTATACATCAGGGTGTCATCATCGGAGGGAGGGACCTTATACATCAGGGTGTCATCACTGGGGGGAGGGACCTTATACATCAGGGTGTCATCATCGGAGGGAGGGACCTTATACATCAGGGTGTCATCACTGGGGGGAGGGACCTTATACATCAGGGTGTCATCACTGTGGGGGACCTTATACATCAGGGTGTCATCACTGGGGGGGGGACCTTATACATCAGGGTGTCATCACTGGGGGGTGGGACCTTATACATCAGGGTGTCATCACTGGAGGGGACCTTATACATCAGGATGTCATCACTGGGGGGTGGGACCTTATACATCAGGGTGTCATCACTGGAGGGGACCTTATACATCAGGGTGTCATCACTGGGGGGGGCCTTATACATCAGGGTGTCATCACTGGGGGGGGGACCTTATACATCAGGGTGTCATCACTGGGGGAGGGACCTTATACATCAGGGTGTCATCACTGGGGGGGGGGCTTATACATCAGGGTGTCATCACGGGGGGAGGGACCTTATACATCAGGGTGTCATCACTGGGGGGAGGGACCTCATACATCAGGGTGTCATCACTGGGGGGGGGCCTTATACATCAGGGTGTCATCACTGGGGGGAGGGACCTTATACATCAGGGTGTCATCACCGGGGGTAGGGACCTTATACATCAGGGTGTCATCACTGGGGGGAGGGACCTTATACATCAGGGTGTCATCACTGGAGGGAGGGACCTTATATATCAGGGTGTCATCACTGGGGGAGGGACCTTATACATCAGGGTGTCATCACTGGGGGGAGGGACCTTATACATCAGGGTGTCATCACCGGGGGGAGGGACCTTATACATCAGGGTGTCATCACTGGGGGAGGGACCTTATACATCAGGGTGTCATCACTGGGGGGGGGCTTATACATCAGGGTGTCTTCACTGGGGAGGGACCTTATACATCAGGGTGTCATCACCGGGGGGAGGGACCTTATACATCAGGGTGTCATCACTGGGGGGAGGGACCTTATATATCAAGGTGTCATCACCGGGGGAGGGACCTTATACATCAGGGTGTCATCACTGGGGGGAGGGACCTTATACATCAGGGTGTCATCACTGGGGGAGGGACCTTATACATCAGGGTGTCATCACTGGCGGGGGGGGCTTATACATCAGGGTGTCATCACTGGGGGGAGGGACCTTATACATCAGGGTATCATCACCGGAGGGAGGGACCTTATACATCAGGGTGTCATCACTGGGGGGAGGGACCTTATACATCAGGGTGTCATCACCGGAGGAAGGACCTTATACATCAGGGTGTCATCACTGGGGGGGGCCTTATACATCAGGGTGTCATCACTGGGGGGGGGGGGCCTTATACATCAGGGTGTCATCACTGGGGGGAAGGACCTTATACATCAGGGTGTCATCACTGGGGGGGGCCTTATACATCAGGGTGTCATCACGGGGGGGAGGGACCTTATACATCAGGGTGTCATCACTGGGGGGGGGCTTATACATTAGGGTGTCATCACTGGGGGGGGGGGGACCTTATACATCAGGGTGTAATCACGGGGGGAGGGACCTTATACATCAGGGTGTCATCACTGGGGGGGGGACCTTATACATCAGGGTGTAATCACGGGGGGAGGGACCTTATACATCAGGGTGTCATCACTGGGGGGAGGGACCTTATACATCAGGGTGTCATCATCGGAGGGAGGGACCTTATACATCAGGGTGTCATCACTGGGGGTAGGGACCTTATACATCAGGGTGTCATCATCGGAGGGAGGGACCTTATACATCAGGGTGTCATCACTGGGGGGAGGGACCTTATACATCAGGGTGTCATCACTGTGGGGGACCTTATACATCAGGGTGTCATCACTGGGGGGGGACCTTATACATCAGGGTGTCATCACTGGGGGGTGGGACCTTATACATCAGGGTGTCATCACTGGGGGGAGGGACCTTATACATCAGGGTGTCATCACCGGAGGGAAGGACCTTATACATCAGGGTGTCATCACTGAGGGAGGGGCCTTATACATCAGGGTGTCATCACTGGAGGGGACCTTATACATCAGGGTGTCATCACTGGGGGGGGCCTTATACATCAGGGTGTCATCACTGGGGGGGGGACCTTATACATCAGGGTGTCATCACTGGGGGAGGGACCTTATACATCAGGGTGTCATCACTGGGGGGGGGCCTTATACATCAGGGTGTCATCACGGGGGGAGGGACCTTATACATCAGGGTGTCATCACTGGGGGGGGGGCTTATACATCAGGGTGTCATCACTGGGGGGAGGGACCTTATACATCAGGGTGTCATCACCGGGGGGAGGGACTTTATACATCAGGGTGTCATCACCGGGGGGAGGGACCTTATACATCAGGGTGTCATCACCGGGGGGAGGGACCTTATACATCAGGGTGTCATCACTGGGGGGGGGGGACCTTATACATCAGGGTGTCATCACTGGGGGAGGGACCTTATACATCAGGGTGTCATCACTGGGGGAGGGACCTTATACATCAGGGTGTCATCACCGGGGGCGGGACCTTATACATCAGGGTGTCATCACTGGGGGGAGGGACCTTATACATCAGGGTGTCATCACTGGAGGGAGGGACCTTATACATCAGGGTGTCATCTCTGGGGGAGGGACCTTATACATCAGGGTGTCATCACTGGGGGGAGGGACCTTATACATCAGGGTGTCATCACTGGGGGGGGGGCTTATACATCAGGGTGTCATCACCGGGGGGAGGGACCTTATACATCAGGGTGTCATCACTGGGGGAGGGACCTTATACATCAGGGTGTCATCACCGGGGGGAGGGACCTTATACATCAGGGTGTCATCACTGGGGGGAGGGACCTTATATATCAAGGTGTCATCACCGGGGGAGGGACCTTATACATCAGGGTGTCATTACTGGGGGGAGGGACCTTATACATCAGGGTGTCATCACTGGGGGAGGGACCTTATACATCAGGGTGTCATCACCGGGGGGAGGGACCTTATACATCAGGGTGTCATCACCGGAGGGAGGGACCTTATACATCAGGGTGTCATCACTGGGGGAGGGACCTTATACATCAGGGTGTCATCACTGGGGGGAGGGACCTTATACATCAGGGTGTCATCACTGGGGGAGGGACCTTATACATCAGGGTGTCATCACTGGGGGGGGGCCTTATACATCAGGGTGTCATCACTGGGGGGAGGGACCTTATACATCAGGGTGTCATCACTGGAGGGGACCTTATACATCAGGGTGTCATCACTGGGGGGGGGCCTTATACATCAGGGTGTCATCACTGGGGGGGGGACCTTATACATCAGGGTGTCATCACTGGGGGAGGGACCTTATACATCAGGGTGTCATCACTGGGGGGGGGGCTTATACATCAGGGTGTCATCACGGGGGGAGGGACCTCATACATCAGGGTGTCATCACTGGGGGGGGGGCTTATACATCAGGGTGTCATCACTGGGGGGAGGGACCTTATACATCAGGGTGTCATCACCAGGGGTAGGGACCTTATACATCAGGGTGTCATCACTGGGGGGAGGGACCTTATACATCAGGGTGTCATCACTGGAGGGAGGGACCTTATATATCAGGGTGTCATCACTGGGGGAGGGACCTTATACATCAGGGTGTCATCACTGGGGGGAGGGACCTTATACATCAGGGTGTCATCACCGGGGGGAGGGACCTTATACATCAGGGTGTCATCACTGGGGGAGGGACCTTATACATCAGGGTGTCATCACTGGGGGGGGGGCTTATACATCAGGGTGTCTTCACTGGGGAGGGACCTTATACATCAGGGTGTCATCACCGGGGGGAGGGACCTTATACATCAGGGTGTCATCACTGGGGGGAGGGACCTTATATATCAAGGTGTCATCACCGGGGGAGGGACCTTATACATCAGGGTGTCATCACTGGGGGGAGGGACCTTATACATCAGGGTGTCATCACTGGGGGAGGGACCTTATACATCAGGGTGTCATCACTGGCGGGGGGGGGGCTTATACATCAGGGTGTCATCACTGGGGGGAGGGACCTTATACATCAGGGTATCATCACCGGAGGGAGGGACCTTATACATCAGGGTGTCATCACTGGGGGGAGGGACCTTATACATCAGGGTGTCATCACCGGAGGGAAGGACCTTATACATCAGGGTGTCGTCACTGGGGGGGGCCTTATACATCAGGGTGTCATCACTGGGGGGGGGGGGCCTTATACATCAGGGTGTCATCACGTGGGGGAAGGACCTTATACATCAGGGTGTCATCACTGGGGGGGGGCCTTATACATCAGGGTGTCATCACGGGGGGGAGGGACCTTATACATCAGGGTGTCATCACTGGGGGGGGGGCTTATACATTAGGGTGTCATCACTGGGGGGGGGGACCTTATACATCAGGGTGTAATCACGGGGGGAGGGACCTTATACATCAGGGTGTCATCACTGGGGGGGGGACCTTATACATCAGGGTGTAATCACGGGGGGAGGGACCTTATACATCAGGGTGTCATCACTGGGGGGAGGGACCTTATACATCAGGGTGTCATCACTGGGGGGAGGGACCTTATACATCAGGGTGTCATCATCGGAGGGAGGGACCTTATACATCAGGGTGTCATCACTGGGGGGAGGGACCTTATACATCAGGGTGTCATCACTGTGGGGGACCTTATACATCAGGGTGTCATCACTGGGGGGGGGACCTTATACATCAGGGTGTCATCACTGGGGGGTGGGACCTTATACATCAGGGTGTCATCACTGGGGGGAGGGACCTTATACATCAGGGTGTCATCACCGGAGGGAAGGACCTTATACATCAGGGTGTCATCACTGGGGGAGGGGCCTTATACATCAGGGTGTCATCACTGGAGGGGACCTTATACATCAGGGTGTCATCACTTGGGGGGGGGGCTTATACATCAGGGTGTCATCACTGGGGGGGGGACCTTATACATCAGGGTGTCATCACTGGGGGAGGGACCTTATACATCAGGGTGTCATCACTGGGGGGGGGCCTTATACATCAGGGTGTCATCACGGGGGGAGGGACCTTATACATCAGGGTGTCATCACTGGGGGGGGGCCTTATACATCAGGGTGTCATCACTGGGGGGAGGGACCTTATACATCAGGGTGTCATCACCGGGGGGAGGGACCTTATACATCAGGGTGTCATCACCGGGGGGAGGGACCTTATACATCAGGGTGTCATCACCGGGGGGAGGGACCTTATACATCAGGGTGTCATCACTGGGGGGGGGGACCTTATACATCAGGGTGTCATCACTGGGGGGGGGACCTTATACATCAGGGTGTCATCACTGGGGGAGGGACCTTATACATCAGGGTGTCATCACTGGGGGGGGGCTTATACATCAGGGTGTCATCACGGGGGGAGGGACCTTATACATCAGGGTGTCATCACTGGGGGGAGGGACCTCATACATCAGGGTGTCATCACTGGGGGGGGGCCTTATACATCAGGGTGTCATCACTGGGGGGAGGGACCTTATACATCAGGGTGTCAACACCGGGGGTAGGGACCTTATACATCAGGGTGTCATCACTGGGGGGAGGGACCTTATACATCAGGGTGTCATCACTGGAGGGAGGGACCTTATATATCAGGGTGTCATCACTGGGGGAGGGACCTTATACATCAGGGTGTCATCACTGGGGGGAGGGACCTTATACATCAGGGTGTCATCACCGGGGGAGGGACCTTATACATCAGGGTGTCATCACTGGGGGAGGGACCTTATACATCAGGGTGTCATCACTGGAGGGGGGGGCTTACACATCAGGGTGTCTTCACTGGGGAGGGACCTTATACATCAGGGTGTCATCACCGGGGGGAGGGACCTTATACATCAGGGTGTCATCACTGGGGGAGGGACCTTATATATCAAGGTGTCATCACCGGGGGAGGGACCTTATACATCAGGGTGTCATCACTGGGGGGAGGGACCTTATACATCAGGGTGTCATCACTGGGGGAGGGACCTTATACATCAGGGTGTCATCACTGGCGGGGGGGGCTTATACATCAGGGTGTCATCACTGGGGGGAGGGACCTTATACATCAGGGTATCATCACCGGAGGGAGGGACCTTATACATCAGGGTGTCATCACTGGGGGGAGGGACCTTATACATCAGGGTGTCATCACCGGAGGGAAGGACCTTATACATCAGGGTGTCGTCACTGGGGGGGCCTTATACATCAGGGTGTCATCACTGGGGGGGGGGGCCTTATACATCAGGGTGTCATCACTGGGGGGAAGGACCTTATACATCAGGGTGTCATCACTGGGGGGGGCCTTATACATCAGGGTGTCATCACGGGGGGGAGGGACCTTATACATCAGGGTGTCATCACTGGGGGGGGGGGGCTTATACATTAGGGTGTCATCACTGGGGGGGGGACCTTATACATCAGGGTGTAATCACGGGGGGAGGGACCTTATACATCAGGGTGTCATCACTGGGGGGGGGGACCTTATACATCAGGGTGTAATCACGGGGGGAGGGACCTTATACATCAGGGTGTCATCACTGGGGGGAGGGACCTTATACATCAGGGTGTCATCATCGGAGGGAGGGACCTTATACATCAGGGTGTCATCACTGGGGGGAGGGACCTTATACATCAGGGTGTCATCATCGGAGGGAGGGACCTTATACATCAGGGTGTCATCACTGGGGGGAGGGACCTTATACATCAGGGTGTCATCACTGTGGGGGACCTTATACATCAGGGTGTCATCACTGGGGGGGGGACCTTATACATCAGGGTGTCATCACTGGGGGGTGGGACCTTATATATCAGGGTGTCATCACTGGGGGGAGGGACCTTATACATCAGGGTGTCATCACCGGAGGGAAGGACCTTATACATCAGGGTGTCATCACTGGGGGAGGGGCCTTATACATCAGGGTGTCATCACTGGAGGGGACCTTATACATCAGGGTG
Organism: Rhinophrynus dorsalis; assembly: GCA_037306005.1. Taxonomy (NCBI): domain Eukaryota; kingdom Metazoa; phylum Chordata; class Amphibia; order Anura; family Rhinophrynidae; genus Rhinophrynus; species Rhinophrynus dorsalis. The sequence continues at coordinate 90,803 of JBBDGT010000152.1, read as the reverse complement.
TCATCACTTGGGGGGGGGCCTTATACATCAGGGTGTCATCACTGGGGGGGGGACCTTATACATCAGGGTGTCATCACTGGGGGAGGGACCTTATACATCAGGGTGTCATCACTGGGGGGGGGCCTTATACATCAGGGTGTCACCACGGGGGGAGGGACCTTATACATCAGGGTGTCATCACTGGGGGGGGCCTTATACATCAGGGTGTCATCACTGGGGGAGGGACCTTATACATCAGGGTGTCATCACCGGGGGGAGGGACCTTATACATCAGGGTGTCATCACCGGGGGGAGGGACCTTATACATCAGGGTGTCATCACTGGGGGAGGGACCTTATACATCAGGGTGTCATCACTGGGGGGGGGACCTTATACATCAGGGTGTCATCACTGGGGAGGGACCTTATACATCAGGGTGTCATCACTGGGGGAGGGACCTTATACATCAGGGTGTCATCACCGGGGGCGGGACCTTATACATCAGGGTGTCATCACTGGAGGGAGGGACCTTATACATCAGGGTGTCATCACTGGGGGAGGGAACTGGGGGGAGGGACCTTATACATCAGGGTGTCATCACTGGGGGGGGGGGGGCTTATACATCAGGGTGTCATCACCGGGGGGAGGGACCTTATACATCAGGGTGTCATCACTGGGGGAGGGACCTTATACATCAGGGTGTCTTCAATGGGGGAGGGACCTTATACATCAGGGTGTCATCACCGGGTGGAGGGACCTTATACATCAGGGTGTCATCACTGGGGGGAGGGACCTTATATATCAAGGTGTCATCACCGGGGGAGGGACCTTATACATCAGGGTGTCATTACTGGGGGGAGGGACCTTATACATCAGGGTGTCATCACTGGGGGAGGGACCTTATACATCAGGGTGTAATCACCGGGGGGAGGGACCTTATACATCAGGGTGTCATCACCGGAGGGAGGGACCTTATACATCAGGGTGTCATCACTGGGGGAGGGACCTTATACATCAGGGTGTCATCACTGGGGGGAGGGACCTTATACATCAGGGTGTCATCACTGGGGGAGGGACCTTATACATCAGGGTGTCATCACTGGGGGGGGGGGGCTTATACATCAGGGTGTCATCACTGGGGGGAGGGACCTTATACATCAGGGTGTCATCACCGGAGGGAGGGACCTTATACATCAGGGTGTCATCACTGGGGGGAGGGACCTTATACATCAGGGTGTCATCACTGGGGGAGGGACCTTATACATCAGGGTGTCATCACCGGGGGAGGGACCTTATACATCAGGGTGTCATCACTGGGGGAGGGACCTTATACATCAGGGTGTCATCACTGGGGGGGGGGACCTTATACATCAGGGTGTAATCACGGGGGGAGGGACGTTATACATCAGGGTGTCATCACTGGGGGGAGGGACCTTATACATCAGGGTGTCATCATCGGAGGGAGGGACCTTATACATCAGGGTGTCATCACTGGGGGGAGGGACCTTATACATCAGGGTGTCATCACTGGGGGGGGGACCTTATACATCAGGGTGTCATCACTGGGGGGTGGGACCTTATACATCAGGGTGTCATCACTGGAGGGGACCTTATACATCAGGATGTCATCACTGGGGGGTGGGACCTTATACATCAGGGTGTCATCACTGGAGGGGACCTTATACATCAGGGTGTCATCACTGGGGGGGGGGCCTTATACATCAGGGTGTCATCACTGGGGGGGGGGACCTTATACATCAGGGTGTCATCACTGGGGGAGGGACCTTATACATCAGGGTGTCATCACTGGGGGGGGGGGGCTTATACATCAGGGTGTCATCACGGGGGGAGGGACCTTATACATCAGGGTGTCATCACTGGGGGGAGGGACCTCATACATCAGGGTGTCATCACTGGGGGGGGGGCCTTATACATCAGGGTGTCATCACTGGGGGGAGGGACCTTATACATCAGGGTGTCATCACCGGGGGTAGGGACCTTATACATCAGGGTGTCATCACTGGGGGAGGGACCTTATACATTAGGGTGTCATACTGGAGGGAGGGACCTTATATATCAGGGTGTCATCACTGGGGGAGGGACCTTATACATCAGGGTGTCATCATTGGGGGGAGGGACCTTATACATCAGGGTGTCATCACCGGGGGGAGGGACCTTATACATCAGGGTGTCATCACTGGGGAGGGACCTTATACATCAGGGTGTCATCACTGGGTGGGGGGCTTATACATCAGGGTGTCTTCACTGGGGAGGGACCTTATACATCAGGGTGTCATCACCGGGGGGAGGGACCTTATACATCAGGGTGTCATCACTGGGGGGAGGGACCTTATATATCAAGGTGTCATCACCGGGGGAGGGACCTTATACATCAGGGTGTCATCACTGGGGGGAGGGACCTTATACATCAGGGTGTCATCACTGGGGGAGGGACCTTATACATCAGGGTGTCATCACTGGGGGGGGGGGCTTATACATCAGGGTGCCATCACTGGGGGAGGGACCTTATACATCAGGGTATCATCACCGGAGGGAGGGACCTTATACATTAGGTGTCATCACTGGGGGGAGGGACCTTATACATCAGGGTGTCATCACCGGAGGGAGGGACCTTATACATCAGGGTGTCATCACTGGGGGGGGGCCTTATACATCAGGGTGTCATCACTGGGGGGGACCTTATACATCAGGGTGTCATCACTGGGGGGGACCTTATACATCAGGGTGTCATCACTGGGGGGAGGGACCTTATACATCAGGGTGTCATCACCGGGGGGAGGGACCTTATACATCAGGGTGTCATTACCGGGGGGAGGGACCTTATACATCAGGGTGCCATCACTGGGGGAGGGACCTTATACATCAGGGTGTCATCACTGGAGGGAGGGACCTCATACATCAGGGTGTCATCACTGGAGGGAGGGACCTTATACATCAGGGTGTCATCACCGGGGGGAGGGACCTTATACATCAGGGTGTCATCACCGGAGGGAGGGACCTTATACATCAGGGTGTCATGACTGGGGGGAGGGACCTTATACATCAGGTTGTCATCACTGGGGGGGACCTTATACATCAGGGTGTCATCACTGGGGGGAGGGACCTTATACATCAGGGTGTCATCACCGGAGGGAGGGACCTTATACATCAGGGTGTCATCACTGGGGGGAGGGACCTTATACATCAGGGTGTCATCACTGGGGGGGACCTTATACATCAGGGTGTCATCACTGGGGGGTGGGACCTTATACATCAGGGTGTCATCACTGGGGGGGGCCTTATACATCAGGGTGTCATCACTGGAGGGAGGGACCTTATACATCAGGGTGTCATCACTGGGGAGGGACCTTATACATCAGGGTTTCATCACCGGGGGGGGGGCCTTATACATCAGGGTGTCATCACCGGGGAGGGACCTTATACATCAGGGTGTCATTACGGGGGGAGGGACCTTATACATCAGGGTGTCATCACTGGGGGAGGGACCTTATACATCAGGGTGTCATCACCGGAGGGAGGGACCTTATACATCAGGGTGTCATCACTGGGGGGGACCTTATACATCAGGGTGTCATCACTGGGGGGAGGGACCTTATACATCAGGGTGTCATCACTGGGGGGAGGGACCTTATACATCAGGGTGTCATCACTGGGGGGGACCTTATACATCAGGGTGTCATCACTGGGGGGTGGGACCTTATACATCAGGGTGTCATCACTGGGGGGGGCCTTATACATCAGGGTGTCATCACTGGAGGGAGGGACCTTATACATCAGGGTGTCATCACTGGGGGAGGGACCTTATACATCAGGGTGTAATCACTGGGGGAGGGACCTTATACATCAGGGTGTCATCACTGGGGGGAGGGACCTTATACATCAGGGTGTCAAAACTGGAGGGGGGGCCTTATACATCAGGGTGTCATCACCGGGGGATGGACCTTATACATCAGGGTGTCATCACGGGGGGAGGGACCTTATACATCAGGGTGTCATCACCGGAGGGAGGGACCTTATACATCAGGGTGTCATCACTGGGGGGAGGGACCTTATACATCAGGGTTTCATCACTGGGGGGAGGGACCTTATACATCAGGGTGTCATCACTGGGGGGGACCTTATACATCAGGGTGTCATCACTGGGGGGAGGGACCTTATACATCAGGGTGTCATCACTGGGGGAGGGACCTTATACATCAAAGTGTCATCACTGGGGGGAGGGACCTTATACATCAGGGTGTCATTACTGGGGGGAGGGACCTTATACATCAGGGTGTCATCACTGGGGGGGAACCTTATACATAAGGGTGTCATCACTGGGGGGAGGGACCTTATACATCAGGGTGTCATCACTGGGGGGAGGGACCTTATACATCAGGGTGTCATCACTGGGGGGGACCTTATACATCAGGGTGTCATCACTGGGGGGAGGGACTTTATACATCAGGGTGTCATCACTGGGGGGAGGGACCTTATACATCAGGGTGTCATTACTGGGGGGAGGGACCTTATACATCAGGGTGTCATCACCGGGGGAGGGACCTTATACATCAGGGTGTCATTACTGGGGGGAGGGACCTTATACATCAGGGTGTCATCACTGGGGGGAGGGACCTTATACATCAGGGTGTCATTACTGGGGGGAGGGACCATATACATCAGGGTGTCATCACTGGGGGGGGGGCCTTATACATCAGGGTGTCATCACCGGGGGGAGGGACCTTATACATCAGGGTGTCATTACTGGGGGAGACCTTATACATTAGGGTGTCATAACTGGGGGGAGACCTTATACATCAGGGTGTCATCACTGGGGGGGACCTTATACATCAGGGTGTCATCACTGGGGGGAGACCTTATACATCAGGGTGTCATTACTGGGGGGAGACCTTATACATCAGGGTGTCATCACTGGGGGGAGACCTTATACATGAGGGTGTCATCACCGGGGGGAGGGACCTTATACATCAGGGTGTCATCACTGGGGGGAGGGACCTTATACATCAGGGTGTCATCACTGGGGGGAGACCTTATACATCAGGGTGTCATCACTGGAGGGGACCTTATACATCAGGGTGTCATCACCGGGGGAGGGACTTTATACATCAGGGTGTCATCACTGGAGGGGAGGGACCTTATACATCAGGGTGTCATCACCGGGGGAGGGACCTTATACATCAGGGTGTCATCACCGGGGGGAGGGACCTTATACATCAGGGTGTCATCACTGGAGGGACCTTATACATCAGGGTGTCTTCACTGGGGGGGGGACCTTATACATCAGGGTGTCATCACTGGAGGGACCTTATACATCAGGATGTCATCACTGGGGGGGGACCTTATACATCAGGGTGTCATCACTGGGGTGGGACCTTATACAATAGGGTGTAATCACTGGGGGGAGGGACCTTATACATCACGGTGTCATCACTGGGGGGGAGGGACCTTATACATCAGGGTATCATCACCGGGGGAGGGACCTTATACATCAGGGTGTCATCTCTGTGGGGAGGGACCTTATACATCAGGATGTCATCACTAGGGGAGACATTATACATCAGGGTGTCATCACTGGGGGGAGACCTTATACATCAGGGTGTCATCACCGGGGGAGGGACCTTATACATCAGGGTGTCATCACCGGGGAGGGACCTTATACATCAGGGTGTCATCACCGGGGGAGGGACCTTATACATCAGGGTGTCATCACCGGGGGGAGGGACCTTATACATCAGGGTGTCATCACCGGGGGAGGGACCTTATACATCAGGGTGTCATTACTGGGGGGAGGGACCTTATACATCAGAGTGTCATCACTGGGGGATGGACCTTATACATCAGGGTGTCATTACTGGGGGAGGGACCTTATACATCAGAGTGTCATCACTGGGGGGGACCTTATACATTAGGGTGTCATCACTGGGGGAGGGACCTTATACATCAGGGTGTCATTACTGGGGGAGGGACCTTATACATCAGGGTTTCATCACCGGGGGGGGGGCCTTATACATCAGGGTGTCATCACCGGGGAGGGACCTTATACATCAGGGTGTCATCACGGGGGGAGGGACCTTATACATCAGGGTGTCATCACTGGGGGAGGGACCTTATACATCAGGGTGTCATCACCGGAGGGAGGGACCTTATACATCAGGGTGTCATCACTGGGGGGGACCTTATACATCAGGGTGTCATCACTGGGGGGAGGTACCTTATACATCAGGGTGTCATCACTGGGGGAGGGACCTTATACATCAGGGTGTCATCACTGGGGGGGACCTTATACATCAGGGTGTCATCACTGGGGGGTGGGACCTTATACATCAGGGTGTCATCACTGGGGGGGGCCTTATACATCAGGGTGTCATCACTGGAGGGAGGGACCTTATACATCAGGGTGTCATCACTGGGGGAGGGACCTTATACATCAGGGTGTAATCACTGGGGGAGGGACCTTATACATCAGGGTGTCATCACTGGGGGGAGGGACCTTATACATCAGGGTGTCAAAACTGGGGGGGGGGCCTTATACATCAGGGTGTCATCACCGGGGGATGGACCTTATACATCAGGGTGTCATCACGGGGGGAGGGACCTTATACATCAGGGTGTCATCACCGGAGGGAGGGACCTTATACATCAGGGTGTCATCACTGGGGGGAGGGACCTTATACATCAGGGATTCATCACTGGGGGGAGGGACCTTATACATCAGGGTGTCATCACTGGGGGGGACCTTATACATCAGGGTGTCATCACTGGGGGGAGGGACCTTATACATCAGGGTGTCATCACTGGGGGGAGGGATCTTATACATCAGGGTGTCATCACTGGGGGGAGGGACCTTATACATCAGGGTGTCATTACTGGGGGGAGGGACCTTATACATCAGGGTGTCATCACTGGGGGGGACCTTATACATAAGGGTGTCATCACTGGGGGGAGGGACCTTATACATCAGGGTGTCATCACTGGGGGAGGGACCTTATACATCAGGGTGTCATCACTGGGGGGGACCTTATACATCAGGGTGTCATCACTGGGGGGAGGGACCTTATACATCAGGGTGTCATCACTGGGGGGAGGGACCTTATACATCAGGGTGTCATTACTGGGGGGAGGGACCTTATACATCAGGGTGTCATCACCGGGGGAGGGACCTTATACATCAGGGTGTCATTACTGGGGGGAGGGACCTTATACATCAGGGTGTCATCACTGGGGGAGGGACCTTATACATCAGGGTGTCATTACTGGGGGGAGGGACCATATACATCAGGGTGTCATCACTGGGGGGGGGCCTTATACATCAGGGTGTCATCACCGGGGGGAGGGACCTTATACATCAGGGTGTCATTACTGGGGGGAGACCTTATACATCAGGGTGTCATAACTGGGGGGAGACCTTATACATCAGGGTGTCATCACTGGGGGGACCTTATACATCAGGGTGTCATCACTGGGGGGAGACCTTATACATCAGGGTGTCATTACTGGGGGGAGACCTTATACATCAGGGTGTCATCACTGGGGGGAGACCTTATACATGAGGGTGTCATCACCGGGGGGAGGGACCTTATACATCAGGGTGTCATCACTGGGGGGAGGGACCTTATACATCAGGGTGTCATCACTGGGGGGAGACCTTATACATCAGGGTGTCATCACTGGAGGGGACCTTATACATCAGGGTGTCATCACCGGGGGAGGGACTTTATACATCAGGGTGTCATCACTGGAGGGGAGGGACCTTATACATCAGGGTGTCATCACCGGGGGAGGGACCTTATACATCAGGGTGTCATCACCGGGGGGAGGGACCTTATACATCAGGGTGTCATCACTGGAGGGACCTTATACATCAGGGTGTCTTCACTGGGGGGGGGACCTTATACATCAGGGTGTCATCACTGGAGGGACCTTATACATCAGGATGTCATCACTGGGGGGGGACCTTATACATCAGGGTGTCATCACTGGGGTGGGACCTTATACAATAGGGTGTAATCACTGGGGGGAGGGACCTTATACATCACGGTGTCATCACTGGGGGGGAGGGACCTTATACATCAGGGTATCATCACCGGGGGAGGGACCTTATACATCAGGGTGTCATCTCTGTGGGGAGGGACCTTATACATCAGGATGTCATCACTAGGGGGAGACATTATACATCAGGGTGTCATCACTGGGGGAGACCTTATAAATCAGGGTGTCATCACCGGGGGAGGGACCTTATACATCAGGGTGTCATCACCGGGGGAATGACCTTATACATCAGGGTGTCATCACCGGGGGGAGGGACCTTATACATCAGGGTGTCATCACCGGGGAGGGACCTTATACATCAGGGTGTCATTACTGGGGGGAGGGACCTTATACATCAGAGTGTCATCACTGGGGGATGGACCTTATACATCAGGGTGTCATTACTGGGGGAGGGACCTTATACATCAGAGTGTCATCACTGGGGGGGACCTTATACATTAGGGTGTCATCACTGGGGGAGGGACCTTATACATCAGGGTGTCATCACTGGGGGAGGGACCTTATACATCAGAGTGTCATCACTGGGGGAGGGACCTTATACATCAGAGTGTCATCACAGGGGGGGACCTTATACATTAGGGTGTCATCACTGGGGGAGGGACCTTATACATCAGGGTGTCATCACTGGGGGAGGGACCTTATACATCAGAATGTCATCACTGGGGGGAGGGACCTTATACATCAGGGTGTCATCACTGGGGGGGGGACCTTATACATCAGGGTGTCATCACCGGGGGAGGGACCTTATACATCAGGGTGTCATCACCGGGGGGAGGGACCTTATACATCAGGGTGTCATCACTGGGGGGAGGGACCTTATACATCAGGGTGTCATCACTGGGGGGGGGACCTTATACATCAGGGTGTCATCACTGGGGGGGGGCCCTTATACATCAGGGTGTCATCACTGGAGGGAGGGACCTTATACATCAGGGTGTCATCACCGGGGGGAGGGACCTTATACATCAGGGTGTCATCACCGGGGGAGGGACCTTATACATCAGGGTGTCATCACTGGGGGGGGACCTTATACATCAGGGTGTCATCACTGGGGGGAGGGACCTTATATATCAGGGTGTCATCACTGGAGGGAGGGACCTTATACATCAGGGTGTCATCACTGGGGGAGGGACCTTATACATCAGGGTGTCATCACTGGGGGGAGGGACCTTATACATCAGGGTGTCATCACTGGGGGAGGGACCTTATACATCAGGGTGTCATCACTGGGGGGAGGGACCTTATACATCAGGGTGTCATCACTGGGGGGGACCTTATACATCAGGGTGTCATCACTGGGGGGAGGGACCTTATACATCAGGGTGTCATCACCGGGGGAGGGACCTTATACATCAGGGTGTCATCACGGGGGGAGGGACCTTATACATCAGGGTGTCATCACTGGGGGGAGGGACCTTATACATCAGGGTGTCATCACGGGGGGAGGGACCTTATACATCAGGGTGTCATCACTGGGGGGAGGGACCTTATACATCAGGGTGTCATCACCGGGGGAGGGACCTTATACATCAGGGTGTCATCACTGGGGGGAGGGACCTTATATATCAGGGTGTCATCACCGGGGGAGGGACCTTATACATCAGGGTGTCATCACTGGGGGGAGGGACCTTATACATCAGGGTATCATCACTGGGGGGAGGGACCTTATACATCAGGGTGTCATTACTGGGGGGAGGGACCTTATACATCAGGGTGTCATTACTGGGGGGAGGGACCTTATACATCAGGGTGTCATCACCGGGGGGAGGGACCTTATACATCAGGGTGTCATTACTGGGGGGAGGGACCTTATACATCAGGGTATCATCACTGGGGGGAGGGACCTTATACATCAGGGTGTCATCACTGGGGGGAGGGACCTTATACATCAGGGTGTCATCACCGGGGGGAGGGACCTTATACATCAGGGTGTCATCACCGGGGGGAGGGACCTTATACATCAGGGTGTCATCACTGGGGGGGGGACCTTATACATCAGGGTGTCATCACCGGGGGGAGGGACCTTATACATCAGGGTGTCATCACTGGGGGAGGGACCTTATACATCAGGGTATCATCACCGGGGGAGGGACCTTATACATCAGGGTGTCATCACGGGGGGAGGGACCTTATACATCAGGGTGTCATCACTGGAGGGAGGGACCTTATACATCAGGGTGTCATCCCCGGGGGGGGTGACCTTATACATCAGGGTGTCATCCCCGGGGGGAAGGACCTTATACATCAGGGTGTCATCACCGGGGGAGGGACATTATACATCAGGGTGTCATCACTGGGGGGAGGGACCTTATATATCAGGGTGTCATCACCGGGGGAGGGACCTTATACATCAGGGTGTCATCACTGGGGGGAGGGACCTTATACATCAGGGTGTCATCACCGGGGGGAGGGACCTTATACATCAGGGTGTCATCACCGGGGGGAGGGACCTTATACATCAGGGTGTCATCACTGGGGGGAGGGACCTTATACATCAGGGTGTCATCACCGGGGGGAGGGACCTTATACATCAGGGTGTCATCACTGGGGGAGGGACCTTATACATCAGGGTGTCATTACTGGGGGAGGGACCTTATACATCAGGGTGTCATCACTGGAGGGAGGGACCTTATACATCAGGGTGTCATCACCGGGGGGAGGGACCTTATATATCAGGGTGTCATCACCGGGGGAGGGAGCTTATACATCAGGGTGTCATCACTGGGGGGGGACCTTATACATCAGGGTGTCATCACTGGGGGAAGGGACCTTATATATCAGGGTGTCATCACTGGAGGGAGGGACCTTATACATCAGGGTGTCATCACTGGGGGAGGGACCTTATACATCAGGGTGTCATCACTGGGGGGAGGGACCTTATACATCAGGGTATCATCACTGGGGGAGGGACCTTATACATCAGGGTGTCATCACTGGGGGGAGGGACCTTATACATCAGGGTGTCATCACTGGGGGGGACCTTATACATCAGGGTGTCATCACTGGGGGGAGGGACCTTATACATCAGGGTGTCATCACTGGGGGGAGGGACCTTATACATCAGGGTGTCATCACCGGGGGAGGGACCTTATACATCAGGGTGTCATCACGGGGGGAGGGACCTTATACATCAGGGTGTCATCACTGGGGGGAGGGACCTTATACATCAGGGTGTCATCACGGGGGGAGGGACCTTATACATCAGGGTGTCATCACTGGGGGGAGGGACCTTATACATCAGGGTGTCATCACTGGGGGGAGGGACCTTATACATCAGGGTGTCATCACCGGGGGAGGGACCTTATACATCAGGGTGTCATCACTGGGGGGAGGGACCTTATATATCAGGGTGTCATCACCGGGGGAGGGACCTTATACATCAGGGTGTCATCACTGGGGGGAGGGACCTTATACATCAGGGTATCATCACTGGGGGGAGGGACCTTATACATCAGGGTGTCATCACTCGGGGGAGGGACCTTATACATCAGGGTGTCATTACTGGGGGGAGGGACCTTATACATAAGGGTGTCATCACCGGGGGGAGGGACCTTATACATCAGGGTGTCATTACTGGGGGGAGGGACCTTATACATCAGGGTATCATCACTGGGGGGAGGGACCTTTTACATCAGGGTGTCATCACTGGGGGGAGGGACCTTATACATCAGGGTGTCATTACTGGGGGGAGGGACCTTATACATCAGGGTGTCATCACCGGGGGGAGGGACCTTATACATCAGGGTGTCATCACTGGGGTGGGGGACCTTATACATCAGGGTGTCATCACCGGGGGGAGGGACCTTATACATCAGGGTGTCATCACTGGGGGAGGGACCTTATACATCAGGGTGTCATCACTGGGGGGACCTTATACATTAGGGTGTCATCACTGGGGGAGGAACCTTATACATCAGGGTGTCATCACTGGGGGAGGGACCTTATACATCAGGGTGTCATCACTGGGGGAGGGACCTTATACATCAGGGTATCATCACTGGGGGAGGAACCTTATACATCAGGGTGTCATCACTGGGGGGAGGGACCTTATACATCAGGGTGTCATCACTGGGGGAGGGACCTTATACATCAGGGTATCATCACCGGGGGAGGGACCTTATACATCAGGGTGTCATCACGGGGGGAGGGACCTTATACATCAGGGTGTCATCCCCGGGGGGAAGGACCTTATACATCAGGGTGTCATCACCGGGGGAGGGACATTATACATCAGGGTGTCATCACTGGGGGGAGGGACCTTATACATCAGGGTGTCATCACCGGGGGAGGGACCTTATACATCAGGGTGTCATCACCGGGGGGAGGGACCTTATACATCAGGGTGTCATCACCGGGGGGAGGGACCTTATACATCAGGGTGTCATCACTGGGGGGAAGGACCTTATACATCATGGTGTCATTACTGCGGGGAGGGACCTTATACATCAGGGTGTCATCACTGGGGGGAAGGACCTTATACATCATGGTGTCATTACTGGGGGGAGGGACCTTATACATCAGGGTGTCATTACTGGGGGGAGGGACCTTATACATCAGGGTGTCATCACTGGGGGAGGGACCTTATACATCAGGGTGTCATCACTGGGGGAGGGACCTTATACATCAGGGTGTCATCACTGGGGGAGGGACCTTATACATCAGGGTGTCAACACTGGGAGGGGGGACCTTATACATCAGGGTGTCATCACCGGGGGGGGGACCTTATACATCAGGGTGTCATCACCGGGGGAGGGACCTTATACATCAGGGTGTCATCACGGGGGGAGGGACCTTATACATCAGGGTGTCATCACTGGGGGGAGGGACCTTATACATCAGGGTGTCATCACTGGGGGGAGGGACCTTATACATCAGGGTGTCATCACTGGGGGGAGGGACCTTATACATCAGGGTGTCATCACTGGGGGGAGGGACCTTATACATCAGGGTGTCATCACTGGGGGGGGCCTTATACATCAGGGTGTCATCACCGGGGGGAGGGACCTTATACATCAGGGTGTCATCACTGGGGGGGGACCTTATACATCAGGGTGTCATCACTGGGGGGAGGGACCTTATACATCAAGGTGTCATCACTGGGGGGAGGGACCTTATACATCAGGGTGTCATAACTGGGGGGAGGGACCTTATACATCAGGGTGTCATCACCGGGGGGAGGGACCTTATACATCAGGGTGTCATCACTGGGGGGGGACCTTATACATCAGGGTGTCATCACTGGGGGGGGACCTTATACATCAGGGTATCATCACTGGGGGGGACCTTATACATCAGGGTGTCATCACCGGGGGGAGGGACCTTATACATCAGGGTGTTATCACTGGGGGGGGACCTTATACATCAGGGTGTAATCACTGGGGGGAGGGACCTTATACATCAGGGTGTCATCACTGGGGGGAGGGACCTTATACATCAGGGTGTCATTACTGGGGGGAGGGACCTTATACATCAGGGTATCATCACTGGGGGGAGGGACCTTTTACATCAGGGTGTCATCACTGGGGGGAGGGACCTTATATATCAGGGTGTCATCACTGGGGGGAGGGACCTTATACATCAGGGTGTCATCACTGGGGGGGACCTTATACATCAGGGTGTCATCACTGGGGGGAGGGACCTGATACATCAGGGTGTCATCACTGGGGGGGACCTTATATATCAGGGTGTCATCACTGGGGGGAGGGACCTGATACATCAGGGTGTCATCACTGGGGGGAGGGACCTTATACATCAGGGTGTCATCACTGGGGGAGGGACCTTATACATCAGCGTGTCATCACTGGGGGGAGGGACCTTATATATCAGGGTGTCATCACTGGGGGGAGGGACCTTATACATCAGGGTGTCATCACCGGGGGGAGGGACCTTATATATCAGGGTGTCATCACTGGGGGGAGGGACCTTATATATCAGGGTGTCATCACTGGGGGGGGGGGACTTACTATTTAGAATATTGGTAACTTAATTTCATTTGACAATTAGAATCCTTCCCAAAATTCTGACTAGGAGAACTTGGGGGGTTGGGGACGGATGGGTAAATAATAATTCAGACAAAACAGATATTTTTACTTTGAGGAAGTCTAGTTCTTAATTCTGGATTTATTTACATTTCCAGTCCTGTAATTATGATTAGTGATACAAAATTACAGCTCTGCAGTGTAACCCTTTCATCACCAGAGGTGCATGCAACACACTGGTTTCCAATTCATTGTACACCCTTCAGATGGTCAAGAGGTTAATCAACAAATGTAACCCCTTGCATGCCGGAGACTTGTTGGAGATGTGTATCATCTAAGGTGTTAAATCAGATAGAAACGCTAACCGAGAGCATTAAATTTGTATAAAAATGTTACAAAATAAATTGAAGTACCTGTTTTTTGGCATCGGGAGAATTCTTGACTTTTTCTGCGATATCGTGTAGGATTTTGATGAGTTTTTGTTGTTTGGAGAATTCCTCGTTCAGCGCTTTCCCAGCGCAGAACCGCAGCGCTGCCAGGAACTTGTGGTACAGACTGCTGTAATGAGGTTCGTTCCTCGCATCCAACAGCAGCCTGAAGAGGGCGACAAAGAGCAGAGAAAATTATCCTTCTCAGGAGCGTAGTGCACACAGAATCATATACGTATCCCACATGACCCCACTAACGACCTTTACCCTCTTACCAGCCAATCAGCAGTCTGTGTGTAACCTGGACCCTATGACCCCACTAACGACCTTTACCCTCTTACCAATAGAGTCTGTGCATGATCTGGACCCCATGACCCCACTGATGACCTTTGCCCTCTTACCAGTACAGTCGGTGTGTGATCTGGACCCCATGACCCCACTGATGACCTTTGCCCTCTTACCAGTACAGTCGGTGTGTGATCTGGACCCCATGACCCCACTGATGACCTTTGCCCTCTTACCAGTACAGTCGGTGTGAGACCTGGACCCCATGACCCCACTGATGACCTTTGCCCTCTTACCAGTACAGTCGGTGTGAGACCTGGACCCCATGACCCCACTGATGACCTTTGCCCTCTTACCAGTACAGTCAGTGTGTGATCTGGACCCCATGACCCCACAGATGACCTTTGCCCTCTTACCAGTACAGTCGGTGTGAGACCTGGACCCCATGACCCCACTGATGACCTTTGCCCTCTTACCAGTACAGTCGGTGTGTGATCTGGACCCCATGACCCCACTGATGACCTTTGCCCTCTTACCAGTACAGTCGGTGTGAGACCTGGACCCCATGACCCCACTGATGACCTTTGCCCTCTTACCAGTACAGTCGGTGTGAGACCTGGATGCTCTGTAGCGATCGCTCTAACAGGAGTTGCACCAACGAGTTATCCAAGGACCAGTCCCACTTCACTGCCTGGGGGGGGACAGGACTCATAATCACGTCTAGTAATGGGACGGACCACGTGTACAAGACATAATGGAACAATTCTGGGGAAAACCAACTGAACCGTAAGAGAGAAGTAACTCTTCACACACCTCCTATGTATTTACATTGGCCTGTTAACCCCTCGATCTCCATTGCACTGGGAAATAAAAAGATCTCCAAATTATGCAATGTGTTGCAGACCTCTCTAGCATTGAATGTGTTAAAATCTCCTTTAAAATAAATTGACATGTTTATTTGTCCCCCAGCATGCAGCTGGACTGCTCCAGAATTGCTCCAGTCCAGTGTAGTGCATCAGCTACACCTCACTGATGAGGCCCAACTAGGCCGAAACGTACGTCTGGGGTTGGCTGAATCTCTTGTTCAGAGAGGAATTGCCTGGCATTTCATGGTTGGACTGCTGTGATTGCAGGACCAATATGATATGATTTAGGATATTTCATCTCTGTGAATGGCACTAGTGGGCTAAGAGATTGTACCCTGGGTAGGACACCATTCCTATAGAGACTACACCCTGGGTAGGACACTATTCCTATAGAGACTGCACCCTGGGTAGGATACCATTCCTATAGATACTGCACCCTGGGTAGGACACCTTTCCTATAGATACTGCACCCTGGGTAGGACACCATTCCTATAGAGACTGCACCCTGGGTAGGACACCATTCCTATAGATAAGGCACCCTGGGTAGGACACCATTCCTATAGAGACTGCACCCTGGGTAGGACACCATTCCTATAGATACTGCACCCTGGGTAGGACACCACTCCTATAGAGACTGCACCCTGGGTAGGACACCATTCCTATACAGCCTGCACCCTGGGTAGGACACCATTCCTATAGAGACTGCACCCTGGGTAGGACACCATTCCTATAGATACTGCACCCTGGGTAGGACACCACTCCTATAGATACTGCACCCTGGGTAGCACACCATTCCTATAGATACTGCACCCTGGGTAGGATACCACTCCCATAGAGACTGCACCCTGGGTAGGAGACCATTCCTATAGAGACTGCACCCTGGGTAGGATACCACTCCCATAGAGACTGCACCCTGGGTAGGATACCATTCCTATAGAGACTGCACCCTGGGTAGGATACCACTCCCATAGAGACTGCACCCTGGGTAGGATACCATTCCTATAGAGACTGCACCCTGGGTAGGATACCACTCCCATAGAGACTGCACCCTGGGTAGGATACAATTCTTATAGAGACTGCACCCTGGGTAGGACACCATTCCTATAGATACTGCACCCTGGGTAGGATACCATTCCTATAGAGACTGCACCCTGGGTAGGATACCATTCCTATAGAGACTGCACCCTGGGTAGGGCACTATTCCTATAGAGACTGCACCCTGGGTAGGACACCATTCCTATAGAAACTGCACACTGGGTAGGACACCACTCCTATAGAGTCTGCATCCTGGGTAGGATACCATTCCTATAGAGACTGCACCCTGGGTAGGACACCATTCCTATAGAGACTGCACCCTGGGTACGATACCATTCCTATAGAGACTGCACCCTGGGTAGGACACCATTCCTATAGAGACTGCACCCTGGGTAAGACACCATTCCAATAGAGAGTGCACCCTGGGTAGGACACTATTCCTATAGATACTGCACCCTGGGCACGACACCATTCCTATAGAGACTGCACCCTGGGTAGGATACCATTCCTATATAGACTACACCCTGGGTAGGACACCATTTCTATACAGACTGCACCCTGGGTAGGATACCACTCCCACAGAGACTGCACCCTGGGTAGGATACCATTCCTATAGAGACTGCACCCTGGGTAGGACACTATTCCTATAGATACTGCACCCTGGGCACGACACCATTCCTATAGAGACTACACCCTGGGTAGGATACCATTCCTATAGAGACTGCACCCTGGGTAGGACACCACTCCTATAGATACTGCACCCTGGGTAGGACACCATTCCTATAGAGACTGTACCCTGGATAGGACACCATTCCTATAGAGATTGCACCCTGGGTAGGATACCATTCCTATAGAGACTGCACCCTGGGTAGAATACCATTCCTATAGAGACTGCATCCTGGGTAGGACACCATTCCTATAGATACTGCACCCTGGGTAGGACACCATTCCTATAGAGACTGCACCCTAGGTAGGATACCATTCCTATAGATACTACACCCTGGGTAGGACAACATTCCTAAAGAGATTGCACCCTGGGTAGGACAACACTCCTATAGATACTGCACCCTGGGTAGGATACCATTCCTATAGAGACTGCACCCTGGGTAGGACACCACTCCTATAGAGACTGCACCCTGGGTAGGACACCATTCCTATAGAGATTGCACCCTGGGTAGGATACCATTCCTATAGAGACTGCACCCAGGGTAGGATACCATTCCTTTAGAGACTGCACCCTGGGTAGGATGCCATTCCTATAGATACTACACCCTGGGTAGGATACCATTCCTATAGATACTGCACCCTGGGTAGGATACCTTTCCTATAGAGACTGCACCCTGGGTAGGATACCACTCCTATAGATACTGCACCCTGGGTAGGACACCATTCCTATAGAGACTGCACCCTGGGTAGGACAACACTCCTATAGAGACTGCACCCTGGGTAGGATACCATTCCTATAGATACTACACCCTGGGTAGGACACCATTCCTATAGAGACTGCACCCTGGGTAGGACACC
Source organism: Rhinophrynus dorsalis (assembly GCA_037306005.1). Lineage (NCBI taxonomy): Eukaryota > Metazoa > Chordata > Amphibia > Anura > Rhinophrynidae > Rhinophrynus > Rhinophrynus dorsalis. The sequence continues at coordinate 72,638 of JBBDGT010000152.1, read as the reverse complement.
ATTCCTATAGATACTGCACCCTGGGTAGGACACCATTCCTATAGAGACTGCACCCTGGGTAGGACACCATTCCTATAGATACTGCACCCTGGGTAGGACACCATTCCTATAGAAACTACACCCTGAGTAGGACACCATTCCTATAGAGACTGCACCCTGGGTAGGACACCATTCCTATAGATACTGCACCCTGGGTAGGACACCATTCCTATAGATACTACACCCTGGGTAGGACACCATTCCTATAGAGATTGCACCATGGGTAGGACATCATTCCTATAGAGACTACACCCTGGGTAGGACAACACTCCTATAGATACTGCACCCTGGGTAGGATACCATTCCTATAGAGACTGCACCCTGGGTAGGACCCCACTCCTATAGAGACTGCACCCTGCGTTGGATACCATTCCTATAGATACTACACCCTGGGTAGGAAACCATTCCTATAGAGATTGCACCCTGGGTAGGACACCACTCCTATAGAGACTGCACCCTGGGTAGGATACCATTCCTATAGATACTACACCCTGGGTAGGACACCATTCCTATAGAGACTGCACCCTGGGTAGGACACCATTCCTATAGAAACTGCACACTGGGTAGGACACCACTCCTATAGAGTCTGCATCCTGGGTGGGATACCATTCCTATAGAGACTGCACCCTGGGTAGGACTTCATTCCTATAGAGACTACACCCTGGGTAGGACACCACTCCTATAGAGCCTGCATCCTGGGTGGGATACCATTCCTATAGATACTACACCCTGGGTAGGACACCATTCCTATAGATACTGCACCCTGGGGAGGATACCATTCCTATAGATACTACACCCTGAGTAGCATACCATTCCTATAGATACTACACCCTGGGTAGGATACCATTCCTATAGAGACTGTACCCTGGGTAGGACATCATTCCTATAGATACTGCACCCTGGGTAGGACACCATTCCTATAGATACTACACCCTGGGTAGGATACCATTCCTATAGATACTGCACCCTGGGTAGGACTTCATTCCTATAGAGACTGCACCCTGGGTAGGATATCATTCCTATAGAGACTTTACCCTGGGTAGGATACCATTCCTACAGAGACTGCACCCTGGGTAGGATACCATTCCTATAGAGACTGTACCCTGAGTAGGACACCACTCCTATAGAGACTGCACACTGAGTAGGATACCATTCCTATAGATACTGCACCCTGGGTAGGATACCACTCCTATAGAGACTGCACTCTGGGTAGGACACCACTCCTATAGATACTGCACCCTGGGGAGGATACCATTCCTATAGATACTGCACCCTGGGTAGGACGCCATTCCTATAGATACTACACCCTGGGTAGGATACCACTCCTATAGATACTACACCCTGGGTAGGATACAATTCTTATAGAGACTGCACCCTGGGTAGGATACCATTCCTATAGAGACTGCACCCTGGGTAGGACACCATTCCTATAGAGACTGCACCCTGGGTAGGATACCATTCCTATAGAGACTGCACCCTGGGTAGGATACCACTCCTATAGAGACTGCACCCTGGGTAGGACACCATTCCTATAGAGACTGCACCCTAGGTAGGATACCATTCCTATAGATACTACACCCTGGGTAGGACAACATTCCTAAAGAGATTGCACCCTGGGTAGGACAACACTCCTATAGATACTGCACCCTGGGTAGGATACCATTCCTATAGAGACTGCACCCTGGGTAGGACAACACTCCTATAGAGAATGCACCCTGGGTAGGACACCACTCCTATAGATACTGCACTCTGGGTAGGATACCATTCCTATAGAGACTACACCCTGGGTAGGATACCATTCCTATAGAGACTACACCCTGGGTAGTACACCACTCCTATAGAGACTGCACCCTGGGTAGGATACCATTCCTATAGAGACTGCACCCTGGGTAGGACACCATTCCTATAGAGACTGCACCCTGGGTAGGACAACACTCCTATAGAGAATGCACCCTGGGTAGGACACCATTCCTATAGAGACTGCACCCTGGGTAGGATACCATTCCTATAGAGACTGCACCCTGGGTAGGATATGATTCCTATAGATACTACACCCTGGGTAGGACACCATTCCTATAGAAACTGCACCCTGGGTAGGACACCACTCCTATAGAGACTGCACCCTGGGTAGGATACCATTCCTATAGAGACTGTACCCTGGGTAGGACACCACTCCTATAGAGCCTGCACCCTGGGTAGGATACCATTCCTATAGAGACTGCACCCTGGGTAGGACACCACTCCTATAGAGACTGCACCCTGGGTAGGACACCATTCCTATAGAGACTGCACCCTGGGTAGGATACCATTCCTATAGAGACTGCACCGTGGGTAGGATACCATTCCTATAGATACTGCACCCTGGGTAGGACACCATTCCTTTAGAGACTGCACCCTGGGTAGGATACCATTCCTATAGAGACTGCACCCTGGGTAGGATACCACTCCTATAGATACTGCACCCTGGGTAGGACACCATTCCTATAGAGACTGCACCCTGGGTAGGACAACACTCCTATAGAGAGTGCACCCTGGGTAGGATACTTATCTTATAGATCCTCATCAATTGCAGGGTAGACTCGTTCCTAGTTCAGCATCTCTGACTCTTTCTTTATCTATCTCATATCTATCTGTCTATCGCTCTATATGTCTGTCTGTCTCTCATATCTATCTATCTATCTATCTATCTATCTATCTATGTATCTATCTATCTATCTCATATCTATCTATATATCTATCTATCTATCTATCTATCTATCTATCTCATATCTATCTATCTATCTATCTATCTCATATCTATCTATCTATCTATCTATCTATCTATCGATCTATCTATCTATCTATCTCATATCTATCTATCTATCTATCTATCTATCTATCTATCTATATCATATCTATCTATCTATCTCATATCTATCTATCTCATATCTATCTATCTATCTATCTATCTATCTATCTATCTATCTATCTATCTATTTGTTCTTGAAAATGATTGGCTGGGATGTGAAGAACATCCCAGCCAATGGTTGTGAGGGAAATGGAAGTCAGTCTGCCCATATATAAAGGCAGACTCACTTCAAATGCCCTCAGTGTGTTACAGGCATCGGCCCGTACACAGCTGAAGGGGAACGTCGTGGGACACTTGTGTCTCCGATTCCACCACCCTCGCGGCACTCCAAGCAGCGGAGACATGGAATTAAAAGCTTAGTCATCATACTGGGCATTAACCCCTTAGCGACAGTGGACGTACATGTACGTCCTCTGTGGCTGTCACTTAGTGACAGAGGACGTACATGTACGTCCCGGAAATCCGGATCCCCGCGCGGCTGCACGCCGTTCCGGGACTCCGGATTCTTTTGAAAAAAAAAAAAAAATGTTAGACGGGCGTTAAGTGACGGCCGCGTCTGGGTATATTTATGGCGCACTACTATTGAACCCTTTCAGTGCCAGTGAGGTACACAGCGCATTGCTTTGTAAAGAGTCGTGTACCCCTCTGCCACTCAAAGGGTTCAGGAAGGTCTTCGTTCATGCTTGGTGTTAATTCATTTATTTTATTTTACAGAGAGAAGACAGAGAGGACAGAAGACTGAAGGGAAGGACAGAAGGACCAGCTGTGGACTCCGCTGGACATCAGGATTAATGGTAAGGGTTAATGCGATGTTTCTTTACTTAGTCGGGTTAACCCTATGAATGCCGGCGGGATAATTATACCCCACCGGCACTAATAGGGTTAAACCTACTAACTTTGGACAGGTTTTAGGCACTTTGGATGTATTGATGTGTGGCTTAGAGCCCCATATCAATACATCCACTGGGGACATTGGGATTTTTGCTAGTTAATAGCTGCATTAGCTGGAAAAAGATCCGATAAGGGACTTTACGGCTCTTAAGTTTTGTGCTGTGAGTCCGTTATTGGATGTTTTACAGCTAACGCAGCGCTTTAAATGGCAAAGTGGAGCATTTTTTTTTTCATGGTCCAAAACACACGTTAGTGTAGCAGCCATATTACTATATGAACTGGCGTTAAATGGCCCTTTAAATGGCTTACTGCACGTTAAAACACCCACTGGTGTCTTTTTGGCCTAACGCCTGCCTATAGATCTACCCCTATATGTTTGTCTGTCTGTCTCTCATATGTGTCACCACAGGGAACCAGCTGACATCCTCATAGATTAACATGTTAATTTAAACCCTTGAATGCTTCAGAGATCTAATGCTTTCAGATCTCTGTAGCATACTAGGGGTTAAAAGGTCCATTTGAATCCATGGCAACTTGAGGAATCTGCTTGTGTCCCATGATTGTGCAGTGTCTTTGTCCCATATTTTCTCCGTCTCCTCCCTGTGCGTGTCTCCGTGTGGTGTGACGGACTCACCTGGACAAGCTGCGGGAGGAAATCCAACATCTCATCATTCGGTAGACGCGCAATCTGCTGGCCGGCGGCTTCCCGGATATTCCGATCTGTAAATCTGAAGGGGATATACGATGTCAGACAGCACACGAGAAACGTTAACCCCTTCAGTGACAGGGAGCACAGCAAAAACATTAACCCCTTCAGTGTCAGGAGGCACAGAGAAAACATTAACCCCTTCAGTGTCAGAAGGCACAGCGAAACCATTAACCCCATCAGTGTCAGAGAGCACAGAGAAAAGATTAACCCCTTTCATTGTCAGAAGGCACAGCAAAATCATTAACCCCTTCAGTGTCAGAGAGCACAGAGAAAACATTAACCCCTTCAGTGTCAGAGAGCACATGGAAAATATTAGCCCCTTCAGTGTCAGAGAGCACAGTGAAAAGGTTAACCCCTTCCATTGTCAGAGAGCACATGGAAAATATTAACCCATTCATTGTCAGAGGGCACAGTGAAAACAATAACCCCTTCAGTGTCAGAGAGCACATGGAAAATATTAACCCCTTCAGAGCCAGAAAGGGCTCCAATGACCACGACCTCTGTGTCTGCCAGCTTCTGACATCATCATTGACATTTCCCCATTCCCTCTTCCTAGATCCTTCCATTCCTGTCACGTGTTAAATCCCCGTGTCCCCTTCCCCTGACATTACATCCCCATCAATCTGGATGTCCCTTCCTCTTCTTCTTGTGACTGGAGACACCTCTCCTATCTCATCTCCTAACTGCATTCCTGTCTGCTCTCCCACTCACACCCGTCATTGACCTCATATCTGTTACTGGCCCCCACAATCCTCTGCTCTCTCATGTGACCTGTCACACTCGTCTGTAATAGGCCCTCATGGTCCATGATCTATTTAATTCCACTTCTCTCAATATTCTTGCCTCACTGCATTAGATCCCCCCTTTCTTGATCACCTTACCGTGTCCTGCACTTCTATCCACACCAGCAGGCAGGACAGCACTGCATTAGATCCCCCCTTTCCTGATCACCTTACCGTGTCCTGCACTTCTATACACACCAGCAGGCAGGACAGCACTGCATTAGATCCCCCTTTCCTGATCACCTTACCGTGTCCTGCACCTCTATCCACACCAGCAGGCAGGACAGCACTACATTAGATCCCCCCTTTCCTGATCACCTTACCGTGTTCTGCACTTCTATACACACCAGCAGGCAGGACAGCACTGCATTAGATCCCCCCTTTCCTGATCACCTTACCGTGTCCTGCACTTCTATACACACCAGCAGGCAGGACAGCACTGCATTAGATCCCCCTTTTCCTGATCACCTTACCGTGTCCTGCACTTCTATCCACACCAGCAGGCAGGACAGCACTGCATTAGATCCCCCCTTTCTTGATCACCTTACCGTGTCCTGCACTTCTATCCACACCAGCAGGCAGGACAGCACTGCATTAGATCCCCCCTATCCTGATCACCTGACCGTGTCCTGCACTTCTATACACACCAGCAGGCAGGACAGCACTGCATTAGATCCTCCTTTCCTGATCACCTTACCGTGTCCTGCACTTCTATCCACACCAGCAGGCAGGACAGCACTGCATTAGACCCCCCTTTCCTGATCACCTTACCGTGTCCTGCACTTCTATCCACACCAGCAGGCAGGACAGCACTACATTAGATCCCCCCTTTCCTGATCACCTTACTGTGTCCTGCACTTCTATCCACACCAGCAGACAGGACAGCACTGCATTAGATCCCCCCTTTACTGATCACCTTACCGTGTCCTGCACTTCTATCCACACCAACAGGCAGTACAGCACTACATTAGATCCCCCCTTTCCCTGATCACCTTACTGTGTCCTGCACTTCTATCCACACCAGCAGGCAGTACAGCACTGCATTAGATCCCCCCTTTCCCTGATCACCTTACTGTGTCCTGCACTTCTATCCACACCAGCAGGCAGGACAGCACTGCATTAGATCCCCCCTTTCTTGATCACCTTACCGTGTCCTGCACTTCTATCCACACCAGCAGGCAGGACAGCACTACATTAGATTCCCCCTTTCCCTGATCACCTTACCGTGTCCTGCACTTCTATCCACACCAGCAGGCAGGACAGCACTGCATTAGATCCCCCCTATCCTGATCACCTGACCGTGTCCTGCACTTCTATACACACCAGCAGGCAGGACAGCACTGCATTAGACCCCCTTTTCCTGATCACCTTACCGTGTCCTGCACTTCTATCCACACCAGCAGACAGTACAGCACTGCATTAGATCCCCCCTTTCCTGATCACCTGACCGTGTCCTGCACTTCTATACACACCAGCAGGCAGGACAGCACTGCATTAGATCCCCCTTTCCTGATCACCTTACTGTGTCCTGCACTTCTATACACACCAGCAGGCAGGACAGCACTGCATTAGATCCCCCCCTTTCCTGATCACCTTAACGTGTCCTGCACTTCTATCCACACCAGCAGGCAGGACAGCACTGCATTAGATCCCCCCTTTCCTGATCACCTTACTGTGTCCTGCACTTCTATACACACCAGCAGGCAGGACAGCACTGCATTAGATCCCCCCTTTCCTGATCACCTTAACGTGTCCTGCACTTCTATCCACACCAGCAGGCAGGACAGCACTGCATTAGATCCCCCTTTCCTGATCACCTTACCGTGTCCTGCACTTCTATACACACCAGCAGGCAGGACAGCACTGCATTAGATCCCCCCTATCCTGATCACCTGACCGTGTCCTGCACTTCTATACACACCAGCAGGCAGGACAGCACTGCATTAGATCCCCCCTATCCTGATCACCTTACTGTGTCCTGCACTTCTATACACACCAGCAGGCAGGACAGCACTGCATTAGATCCCCCCTTTCCTGATCACCTTACCGTGTCCTGCACTTCTATCCACACCAGCAGGCAGGACAGCACTGCATTAGATCCCCCCTTTCCTGATCACCTTACCGTGTCCTGCACCTCTATCCACACCAGCAGGCAGGACAGCACTGCATTAGATCCCCCCTTTCCTGATCACCTTACCGTGTCCTGCACTTCTATCCACACCAGCAGGCAGGACAGCACTGCATTAGATCCCCCTTTCCTGATCACCTTACCGTGTCCTGCACTTCTATACACACCAGCAGGCAGGACAGCACTGCATTAGATCCCCCCTATCCTGATCACCTGACCGTGTCCTGCACTTCTATACACACCAGCAGGCAGGACAGCACTGCATTAGATCCCCCCTATCCTGATCACCTTACTGTGTCCTGCACTTCTATACACACCAGCAGGCAGGACAGCACTGCATTAGATCCCCCCTTTCCTGATCACCTTACCGTGTCCTGCACTTCTATACACACCAGCAGGCAGGACAGCACTGCATTAGATCCCCCCTATCCTGATCACCTGACCGTGTCCTGCACTTCTATACACACCAGCAGGCAGGACAGCACTGCATTAGATCCCACCTTTCCTGATCACCTTAACGTGTCCTGCACTTCTATCCACACCAGCAGGCAGGACAGCACTGCATTAGATCCCCCCTTTCCTGATCACCTTAACGTGTCCTGCACTTCTATCCACACCAGCAGGCAGGGCAGCACTGCATTAGATCCCCCCTTTCCCTGATCACCTTACTGTGTCCTGCACTTCTATCCACACCAGCAGGCAGGACAGCACTGCATTAGATCCCCCCTTTCCTGATCACCTTACCGTGTCCTGCACCTCTATCCACACCAGCAGGCAGGACAGCACTGCATTAGATCCCCCCTTTCCTGATCACCTTACCGTGTCCTGCACTTCTATACACACCAGCAGGCAGGACAGCACAGCATTAGATTCCCCCATTCCCTGATCACCTTACTGTGTCCTGCACTTCTATCCACACCAGCAGGCAGGACAGCACTGCATTAGATCCCCCCTTTCCTGATCACCTTACCGTGTCCTGCACCTCTATCCACACCAGCAGGCAGGACAGCACTGCATTAGATCCCCCCTTTCCTGATCACCTTACCGTGTCCTGCACTTCTATCCACACCAGCAGGCAGGACAGCACTGCATTAGATCCCCCCTTTCCTGATCACCTTACTGTGTCCTGCACTTCTATACACACCAGCAGGCAGGACAGCACTGCATTAGATCCCCCCTTTCCTGATCACCTTACTGTGTCCTGCACTTCTATACACACCAGCAGGCAGGACAGCACTACATTAGATCCCCCCTTTCCTGATCACCTTACTGTGTTCTGCACTTCTATACACACCAGCAGGCAGGACAGCACTGCATTAGATCCCCCCTTTCCTGATCACCTTAACGTGTCCTGCACTTCTATCCACACCAGCAGGTAGGACAGCACTGCATTAGATCCCCCCTTTCCTGATCACCTTACCGTGTCCTGCACTTCTATCCACACCAGCAGGCAGGACAGCACTGCATTAGATCCCCCTTTCCTGATCACCTTACTGTGTCCTGCACTTCTATACACACCAGCAGGCAGGACAGCACTACATTAGATCCCCCTTTCCTGATCACCTTACCGTGTCCTGCACTTCTATCCACACCAGCAGGCAGGACAGCACTGCATTAGATCCCCCTTTCCTGATCACCTTAACGTGTCCTGCACTTCTATCCACACCAGCAGGCAGGACAGCACTGCATTAGATCCCCCCTTTCCTGATCACCTTACCGTGTCCAGCACTTCTATCCACACCAGCAGGCAGGACAGCACTGCATTAGATCCCCCTTTCCTGATCACCTTACTGTGTCCTGCACTTCTATCCACACCATAAAGTCATTATCTATATGAATAAAGACATTATCTCTATGTATTGTATTACTACCTGTAGCAATAAAGTCATTATCTATCTATTGGTATTCCCAGTGTGCCTTGTATTTAATTGGGCTCTAACTGGATGGTCTTCTGGTCTCTATTCCATTATACCTTCCATAAATTTTTTTGTTTCCGTTTGTCCCAGAGTGCACCTGGCTATTTAGTCCTATTATCGAGTACTTATTTTCTAGCCTGTGCTCCCCTCATTATTGTCTTTATTTTTCAGTTAATAAGAAATTTCCTTACCCTGAATTTAAAAGTCCCAGCGCTTCCAAGGGGTCAGTAAATGTCCAGTCACTCAGGATTGTGTACATGGCTGATATGGAGCTGGGGTCCCACCCAGGTGCACTGCCCAGCACCAGTGGAAGAATGTACCTGGGTTTGTTATAACAGGAACCGAGGTGCCACAGACACTGTTTATCCACTTCTGAGAGTCTACAGGGAAACAGAACATGAATGGGATAAAACAGTGTGACACATAAGAACCTTCTACATATATGATCACATTCTCACCAAATTTTAACATGGCAGAACCTTCTACATATTCTGTCATATTATCACCAAACTGTAACGTGGCAGAATCTTCTCCATATTCTATTATATTGTCACCAAACTGTAACATGGCAGAACCTTCTACATATTCTGTCATATTGTCACCAAACTGTAACATGGCAGAACCTTCTACATATTCTGTCACATTGTCACCAAACTGTCACATGGCAGAACCTTCTACATATTCTGTCATATTGTCACCAAACTGTCACATGGCAGAACCTTCTAGATATTCTGTCATATTGTCACCAAACTGTCACATGGCAGAACCTTCTACATATTCTATTATATTGTCACCAAACTGTAACATGACAGAACCTTCTACATATTTTATCACATTGTCACCAAACTGTAACATGGCAGAACCTTCTACATATTCTATCATATTGTCACCAAACTGTCACATGGCAGAACCTTCTACATATTCTATTATATTGTCACCAAACTGTCACATGGCAGAACCTTCTACATATTCTATTATATTGTCACCAAGCTGTCACATGGCAGAACCTTCTACATATTCTATCATATTGTCACCAAACTGTCACATGGCAGAACCTTCTACATATTCTATAATATTGTCACCAAACAGTAACATGGCAGAACCTTCTACATATTCTGTCATATTGTCACCAAACTGTCACATGGCAGAACCTTCTACATATTCTATTATACTGTCACCAAACAGTAACATGGCAGAACCTTCTACATATTCTGTCATATTGTCACCAAACTGTAACATGGCAGAACCTTCTACATAATCTATCATACTGTCACCAAACTGTAACATGGCAGAACCTTCTACATATTCTGTCATATTGTCACCAAACTGTCACATGGCAGAACCTTCTAGATATTCTGTCATATTGTCACCAAACTGTAACATGGCAGAACCTTTTACATATTCTATTATATTGTCACCAAACTGTAACATGGCAGAACCTTCTACATATTTTATCACATTGTCACCAAACTGTAACATGGCAGAACCTTCTACATACTTTATCATATTGTTACCAAACTGTAACATGGCAGAACCTTCTACATATTCTATCATATTGTCACCAAACTGTCACATGGCAGAACCTTCTACATATTCTATCATATTGTCACCAAACTGTCACATGGCAGAACCTTCTACATATTCTATTATATTGTCACCAAGCTGTCACATGGCAGAACCTTCTACATATTCTATCATATTGTCACCAAACTGTCACATGGCAGAACCTTCTACATATTCTGTCATATTGTCACCAAACTGTCACATGGCAGAACCTTCTACATATTCTATTATATTGTTACCAAACTGTCACATGGCAGAACCTTCTACATATTCTGTCATATTGTCACCAAACTGTAACATGGCAGAACCTTCTACATAATCTATCATACTGTCACCAAACTGTAACATGGCAGAACCTTCTACATATTCTGTCATATTGTCACCAAACTGTAACATGGCAGAATCTTCTACATATTCTATCATATTGTCACCAAACTGTCACATGGCAGAACCTTCTACATATTCTATCATATTGTCACCAAACTGTAACATGGCAGAACCTTCTACATATTCTATCATATTGTCACCAAACTGTCACATGGCAGAACCTTCTACATATTCTATCATATTGTCACCAAACTGTCACATGGCAGAACCTTCTACATATTCTATCATATTGTCACCAAACTGTCACATGGCAGAACCTTCTACATATTCTGTCATATTGTCACCAAATTGTCACATGGCAGAACCTTCTACATATTCTGTCATATTGTCACCAAACTGTCACATGGCAGAACCTTCCACATATTCTATCATATTATTTATTACCAAACTGTAACATAGCAGAACATTATACATATTCTATTATATTATTTATCACCAAACTGTAACATGGCAGAACCTTCTACATATTCTAGTACATTGTCACCAAACTATAACATAGCAGAAACCTCTACATATTATATCATATTCTCACCAAACTGTTACATAGCAGAAATTTCTACATATTCTGCCATATTCTCGCCAAACTGTTACATATCAGGACCTTCTACATATTGTGCCATGTTCTCACCAAACTGTCACATGGCAGAACCTTCTACATATTCTATCACATTGTCATCAAACTGTAACATGGCAGAACATTATACATATTCTATCATATTGTCACCAAACTGTCACATGGAAGAACCTTCTACATATTCTATTATATTGTCACCAAACTGTCACATGGCAGAACCTTCTACATATTCTGTCATATTGTCACCAAACAGTAACATGGCAAAACCTTCTACATATTCTATCATATTGTCACCAAACTGTCACATGGCAGAACCTTCTACATATTCTATTATATTGTCACCAAACTGTCACGTGGCAGAACCTTCTACATATTCTGTCATATTGTCACCAAACAGTAACATGGCAGAACCTTCTACATATTCTGTCATATTGTCACCAAACTGTCACATGGCAGAACCTTCTACATATTCTATTATATTGTTACCAAACTGTCACATGGCAGAACCTTCTACATATTCTGTCATATTGTCACCAAACTGTCACATGGCAGAACCTTCTACATATTCTATTATATTGTCACCAAACTGTCACATGGCAGAACCTTCTACATATTCTATTATATTGTCACCAAACTGTCACGTGGCAGAACCTTCTACATATTCTGTCATATTGTCACCAAACTGTCACATGGCAGAACCTTCTACATATTCTATTATATTGTCACCAAACTGTAACATGGCAGAACCTTCTACATATTCTATCATATTGTCACCAAACTGTAACATGGCAGAACCTTCTACATATTCTATTATATTGTCACCAAACTGTCACATGGCAGAACCTTCTACATATTCTGTCATATTGTCACCAAACAGTAACATGGCAGAACCTTCTACATATTCTATCCTATTGTCACCAAACTGTCACATGGCAGAACCTTCTACATATTCTATCATATTGTCACCAAACTGTCACATGGCAGAACCTTCTACATATTCTATTATATTGTCACCAAACTGTCACATGGCAGAACCTTCTACATATTCTATTATATTGTCACCAAACAGTCACATGGCAGAACCTTCTACATATTCTATTATATTGTCACCAAACTGTCACATGGCAGAACCTTCTACATATTCTATTATATTGTCACCAAACTGTCACGTGGCAGAACCTTCTACATATTCTGTCATATTGTCACCAAACAGTAACATGGCAGAACCTTCTACATATTCTGTCATATTGTCACCAAACTGTCACATGGCAGAACCTTCTACATATTCTATTATATTGTTACCAAACTGTCACATGGCAGAACCTTCTACATATTCTGTCATATTGTCACCAAACTGTCACATGGCAGAACCTTCTACATATTCTATTATATTGTCACCAAACTGTCACATGGCAGAACCTTCTACATATTCTATTATATTGTCACCAAACTGTCACGTGGCAGAACCTTCTACATATTCTGTCATATTGTCACCAAACTGTCACATGGCAGAACCTTCTACATATTCTATTATATTGTCACCAAACTGTAACATGGCAGAACCTTCTACATATTCTATCATATTGTCACCAAACTGTAACATGGCAGAACCTTCTACATATTCTATTATATTGTCACCAAACTGTCACATGGCAGAACCTTCTACATATTCTGTCATATTGTCACCAAACAGTAACATGGCAGAACCTTCTACATATTCTATCCTATTGTCACCAAACTGTCACATGGCAGAACCTTCTACATATTCTATCATATTGTCACCAAACTGTCACATGGCAGAACCTTCTACATATTCTATCATATTGTCACCAAACTGTCACATGGCAGAACCTTCTACATATTCTATTATATTGTCACCAAACAGTCACATGGCAGAACCTTCTACATATTCTATTATATTGTCACCAAACTGTCACATGGCAGAACCTTCTACATATTCTATTATATTGTCACCAAACTGTAACATGGCAGAACCTTCTACATATTCTATCATATTGTCACCAAACTGTAACATGGCAGAACCTTCTACATATTCTATTATATTGTCACCAAACTGTAACATGGCAGAACCTTCTACATATTCTATTATATTGTCACCAAACTGTCACATGGCAGAACCTTCTACATATTCTATTATATTGTCACCAAACTGTAACATGGCAGAACCTTCTACATATTCTATCATATTGTCACCAAATTGTCACATGGCAGAACCTTCTACATATTCTGTCATATTGTCGCCAAACTGTCACATGGCAGAACCTTCTACATATTCTATTATATTATTTATTACCAAACTGTAACATGGCAGAACCTTCTACATATTCTATTATATTGTCACCAAACTGTAACATGGCAGAACCTTCTACATATTCTATTATATTGTCACCAAACTGTAACATGGCAGAACCTTCTACATATTCTATTATATTGTCACCAAACTGTCACATGGCAGAACCTTCTACATATTCTATTATATTGTCACCAAACTGTAACATGGCAGAACCTTCTACATATTCTATCATATTGTCACCAAATTGTCACATGGCAGAACCTTCTACATATTCTGTCATATTGTCACCAAACTGTCACATGGCAGAACCTTCTACATATTCTATTATATTATTTATTACCAAACTGTAACATGGCAAAACCTTCTACATATTCTATTATATTGTCACCAAACTGTAACATGGCAGAACCTTCTACATATTCTATCATATTGTCACCAAACTGTAACATGGCAGAACCTTCTACATATTCTATTATATTGTCACCAAACTGTCACATGGCAGAACCTTCTACATATTCTATTATATTGTCACCAAACAGTCACATGGCAGAACCTTCTACATATTCTATTATATTGTCACCAAACTGTCACATGGCAGAACCTTCTACATATTCTATTATATTGTCACCAAACTGTAACATGGCAGAACCTTCTACATATTCTATCATATTGTCACCAAACTGTAACATGGCAGAACCTTCTACATATTCTATTATATTGTCACCAAACTGTAACATGACAGAACCTTCTACATATTCTATTATATTGTCACCAAACTGTCACATGGCAGAACCTTCTACATATTCTATTATATTGTCACCAAACTGTAACATGGCAGAACCTTCTACATATTCTATCATATTGTCACCAAATTGTCACATGGCAGAACCTTCTACATATTCTGTCATATTGTCGCCAAACTGTCACATGGCAGAACCTTCTACATATTCTATTATATTATTTATTACCAAACTGTAACATGGCAGAACCTTCTACATATTCTATTATATTGTCACCAAACTGTAACATGGCAGAACCTTCTACATATTCTATCATATTGTCACCAAATTGTCACATGGCAGAACCTTCTACATATTCTGTCATATTGTCACCAAACTGTCACATGGCAGAACCTTCTACATATTCTATTATATTATTTATTACCAAACTGTAACATGGCAGAACCTTCTACATATTCTATTATATTGTCACCAAACTGTAACATGGCAGAACCTTCTACATATTCTATTATATTATTTATTACCAAACTGTAACATGGCAGAACCTTCTACATATTCTATCATATTGTCACCAAACTGTAACATGGCAGAACCTTCTACATATTCTGTCATATTGTCACCAAACTGTCACATGGCAGAACCTTCTACATATTCTATTATATTGTCACCAAACTGTAACATGGCAGAACCTTCTACATATTATATCATATTGTCACCAAACTGTCACATGGTAGAACCTTCTACATATCCTATTATATTATTTATCACCAAACTGTAACATGGCAGAAACTTCTACATATTCTATTACATTGTCACCAAACTATTACATAGCAGAAACCTCTACATATTATATCATATTCTCACCAAACTGTTACATAGCAGAAACTTCTACATATTCTGCCATATTCTCGCCAAACTGTTACATATCAGGACCTTCTACATATTGTGCCATGTTCTCACCAAACTGTAACATGGCAGAACCTTCTACATATTCTGCCATATACTCACCAAAAGGCAAAAGGATCACACTCCTCTCTCACTCCTACAATCAAAATGATGGAAATGACAGTCATAGTTTGGATAATAAGAACTTTATCTCCATGACATCCTTATGTTTGGTGATTATTTAATGTTTAATCAATGACAGCAACAGTTGGTTCCAGAGTTAAAGGTCTCCTCTTCTGTCTCTCCTGTAACCAGAACTTCACTGCTTGTGTTTGTATGAGAGAGAACTGCAATACAAGCTTTTAGTTTTTGTCTTACAATTTCATCTTTTTTTGTGGATCAAATATTGTATTAATTCGAGCACGTTTCACACACACACAAGATCAATGTTTTTTGTTCATGAAATCTCTTCTTCTTCTGTAGCCTTTTATCTAATGTCATGTCTTGTTTTGCCTCCACAGAAAATTCTTATATAGCAATTGATTTTGGAATAAGAGTTCTTCATACAGATGGTCACATTTTACATGTAATCTTTTACTCTATCTACTAGCATCAACATTTATTTGTCTTTTACAGTTTTCTGTTCAAAAGAGCACATTTTGTGTGCAAAATCGTCAAATGCTCAACTCTTTTCTCTTCCATTTTCCCTCCTCTTTTCTTTGATGAACTGAGACAGATTCAGACGTGTAAACCCAGTGCGGTATCTCAGGACGGTTTTCACCATTGTGTGAGAGGACTTGACCTGGACCATTAAAGCTGTCTCTGGGACAAATCTGAAATGGCCATCTGTTCACAATTGTGTGGAAAGTCATAATGGGTTATGGCTCATTGTTTGAACTGATTTGTATGTTTTTCAACTAAATTTGTGAGAGTTATGGTGACTGATAATGATTCCTTAACCCTTTAAGTACCAGAAGTGTTATTGGATCTCTGAGACTGGGCAGGTAGGATAAACAGGTTGTGACAGGTCCCCTGTGCCTCGAGCAGGCACACCTGGCCGAACAGCTTCTTCCCAGCGCCCAGACCACTGATGTCAGCCTGATCTTGAAGATTCGGTCAGCTAACACCTTATCCCCAAGAACATCAGACGATACATGATGCTTGAGGTGAAAACAGGAGCTCCTTTATTTGGACACACACAGGGTTTATATATATGTCTGTGAACACAGTCAACCAAAAGCAGATGAGATTCCCAAAACCCCCAATCTTACTGGTACTTAATTACGATAACACACAATAGAATACAAACACACAGTCCTCTATCAGATCTGCTAAGGTAATTACGTCTACATCAGGGACTGACATAATACAATCCGTTTCACAAAGCAACAAATGGAAACACATAACCCCAGGAAACCTACTTTGCATATAACCGGTAACACATCACACAATGGGTGAGGCAATATTACATTTGATTCCCAGTCTCTAGATGCTGTCCCAGGTAGCCACTGCCCCACCCCCAATACATAATAAAGTCTCAGGCCTGGTGCTACCTTGGAGTCTGGCCGACACCCTTCTCCATTTTGGTGTTCGGCCCATGCTTCTGTATGGCCAAATGACCACTCCCAGTCTGGGCCCCAGAAACCAAAAGGTCCCCTGGTTCACAAGTGACAGCTTTAAGACACATATCTCCCCCTAGATCAAATCTGGCAGACCAAGAGTGACCCTAATGGGTTTGCTGGAGGCTGTCTGGACGGCCCCATAAAATCTACATGTCCGCCCTTTGAGTCCTTTGGGGTAGGCCGCTTTCTCTGGGTAGGTGGCCCACCTTTGGAGTGTGTGCTCAGGGAAGCCTGCCAGCCCGGCAGTAGTCTGTGGGTAAGAGGCCAGCCTCCATGCCTCAGGAGTATCAGGTTAATGAGGACAGGGTAGTGAGGAGTAACAGGTTAATGAGGACAGGGTAGTCAGGAGTAACAGGTTAATGAGGACAAGGTAGTCAGGAGTAACAGGTTAATAAGGACAGGGCAGTCAGGAGTAACAGGTTAATGAGGACAGGGTAGTGAGGAGTAACAGGTTAATGAGGACAGGGTAGTCAGGAGTAACAGGTTAATAAGGACAGGGTAGTCAGGAGTATCATGTTAATGAGGACAGGGCAGTCAGGAGTAACAGGTTAATGAGGACAGGGTAGTCAGGAGTAACAGGTTAATGAGGACAGGGTAGTCAGGAGTAACAGGTTAATAAGGACAGGGTAGTGAGGAGTAACAGGTTAATGAGGACAGGGCAGTCAGGAGTAACAGGTTAATGAGGACAGGGTAGTAAGGAGTATCAGGTTAATGAGGACAGGGTAGTAAGGAGTATCAGGTTAATAAGGACAGGGTAGTGAGGAGTAACAGGTTAATAAGGACAGGGTAGTCAGGAGTATCAGGTTAATAAGGACAGGGTAGTCAGGAGTAACAGGTTAATGAGGACAGGGTAGTCAGTAGTATCAGGGTAATGAGGACAGGGTAGTGAGGAGTAACAGGTTAATAAGGACAGGGTAGTCAGGAGTAACAGGTTAATGAGGACAGGGTAGTCAGTAGTAACAGGTTAATGAGGACAGGGTAGTCAGGAGTAACAGGTTAATAAGGACAGGGTAGTCAGGAGTAACAGGTTAATGAGGACAGGGTAGTCAGGAGTAACAGGTTAATGAGGACAGGGTAGTCAGGAGTAACAGGTTAATAAGGACAGGGTAGTGAGGAGTAACAGGTTAATGAGGACAGGGCAGTCAGGAGTAACAGGTTAATGAGGACAGGGTAGTAAGGAGTATCAGGTTAATGAGGACAGGGTAGTAAGGAGTATCAGGTTAATGAGGACAGGGTAGTCAGGAGTAACAGGTTAATGAGGACAGGGTAGTCAGGAGTAACAGGTTAATGAGGACAAGGTAGTCAGGAGTATCAGGTTAATGAGGACAGGGTAGTCAGGAGTAACAGGTTAATGAGGACAAGGTAGTCAGGAATATCAGGTTAATGAGGACAGGGTAGTCAGGAGTAACAGGTTAATGAGGACAGGGTAGTAAGGAGTATCAGGTTAATGAGGACAGGGTAGTCAGGAGTAACAGGTTAATGAGGACAGGGTAGTCAGGAGTAACAGGTTAATGAGGACAGGGCAGTCATGAGTAACAGGTTAATGAGGACAGGGTAGTAAGGAGTATCAGGTTAATGAGGACAGGGTAGTAAGGAGTATCAGGTTAATAAGGACAGGGTAGTCAGGAGTAACAGGTTAATGAGGACAGGGTAGTCAGGAGTAACAGGTTAATGAGGACAAGGTAGTCAGGAGTATCAGGTTAATGAGGACAGGGTAGTCAGGAGTAACAGGTTAATGAGGACAAGGTAGTCAGGAGTAACAGGTTAATGAGGACAGGGCAGTCAGGAGTAACAGGTTAATGAGGACAGGGTAGTCAGGAGTATCATGTTAATGAGGACAGGGCAGTCAGGAGTAACAGGTTAATGAGGACAGGGTAGTGAGGAGTAACAAGTTAATGAGGACAGGGCAGTCAGGAGTAACAGGTTAATGAGGACAGGGTAGTGAGGAGTATCAGGTTAATGAGGACAGGGTAGTGAGGAGTAACAGGTTAATGAGGACAGGGTAGTCAGGAGTAACAGGTTAATGAGGACAGGGCAGTCAGGAGTAACAGGTTAATGAGGACAGGGTAGTCAGGAGTAACAGGTTAATGAGGACAGGGTAGTCAGGAGTAACAGGTTAATGAGGACAGGGTAGTCAGGAGTAACAGGTTAATGAGGACAGGGTAGTCAGGAGTAACAGGTTAATGAGGACAGGGCAGTCAGGAGTATCAGGTTAATGAGGACAGGGTAGTGAGGAGTATCAGGTTAATAAGGACAGGGCAGTCAGGAGTAACAGGTTAATGAGGACAGGGTAGTCAGGAGTAACAAGTTAATAAGGACAGGGTAGTGAGGAGTATCAGGTTAATGAGGACAGGGTAGTCAGGAGTAACAGGTTAATGAGGACAGGGTAGTCAGGAGTAACAGGTTAATGAGGACAGGGTAGTCAGGAGTAACAGGTTAATGAGGACAGGGTAGTCAGGAGTAACAGGTTAATGAGGACAGGGCAGTCAGGAGTATCAGGTTAATGAGGACAGGGTAGTGAGGAGTATCAGGTTAATAAGGACAGGGCAGTCAGGAGTAACAGGTTAATGAGGACAGGGTAGTCAGGAGTAACAGGTTAATGAGGACAGGGTAGTCAGGAGTAACAGGTTAATGAGGACAGGGCAGTCAGGAGTAACAGGTTAATGAGGACAGGGTAGTCAGGAGTAACAAGTTAATAAGGACAGGGTAGTGAGGAGTATCAGGTTAATGAGGACAGGGTAGTGAGGAGTAACAGGTTAATGAGGACAGGGTAGTCAGGAGTAACAGGTTAATGAGGACAGGGCAGTCAGGAGTATCAGGTTAATGAGGACAGGGTAGTCAGGAGTAACAAGTTAATAAGGACAGGGTAGTGAGGAGTATCAGGTTAATGAGGACAGGGTAGTGAGGAGTAACAGGTTAATGAGGACAGGGTAGTCAGGAGTAACAGGTTAATGAGGACAGGGCAGTCAGGAGTATCAGGTTAATGAGGACAGGGTAGTCAGGAGTAACAAGTTAATAAGGACAGGGTAGTGAGGAGTATCAGGTTAATGAGGACAGGGTAGTCAGGAGTAACAGGTTAATAAGGACAGGGTAGTCAGGAGTATCAGGTTAATAAGGACAGGGTAGTGAGGAGTAACAGGTTAATGAGGACAGGGTAGTCAGGAGTAACAGGGTAATAAGGACAGGGTAGTCAGGAGTAACAGGTTAATAAGGACAGGGTAGTGAGGAGTATCAGGTTAATGAGGACAGGGTAGTCAGGAGTAACAGGTTAATGAGGACAGGGCAGTCAGGAGTAACAGGTTAATGAGGACAGGGTAGTCAGGAGTAACAGGTTAATGAGGACAGGGTAGTCAGGAGTATCAGGTTAATGAGGACAGGGTAGTCAGGAGTAACAGGTTAATGAGGACAGGGTAGTCAGGAGTATCAGGGTAATGAGGACAGGGTAGTGAGGAGTAACAGGTTAATGAGGACAGGGTAGTGAGGAGTAACAGGTTAATGAGGACAGGGTAGTCAGGAGTATCAGGTTAATGAGGACAGGGTAGTCAGGAGTAACAGGTTAATAGGGACAGGGTAGTCAGGAGTATCAGGTTAATGAGGACAGGGTAGTCAGGAGTATCAGATTAATAAGGACAGGGTAGTCAGGAGTAACAGGTTAATGAGGACAGGGTAGTCAGGAGTATCAGGGTAATGAGGACAGGGCAGTCAGGAGTAACAGGTTAATGAGGACAGGGTAGTCAGGAGTAACAGGTTAATGAGGACAGGGTAGTCAGGAGTATCAGGTTAATGAGGACAGGGTAGTCAGGAGTAACAGGTTAATAGGGACAGGGTAGTCAGGAGTAACAGGTTAATGAGGACAGGGTAGTCAGGAGTATCAGGGTAATGAGGACAGGGTAGTCAGGAGTATCAGGTTAATGAGGACAGGGTAGTGAGGAGTAACAGGTTAATGAGGACAGGGCAGTCAGGAGTAACAGGTTAATGAGGACAGGGTAGTCAGGAGTAACAGGTTAATGAGGACAGAGTAGTCAGGAGTAACAGGTTAATGAGGACAGGGTAGTAAGGAGTATCAGGTTAATGAGGACAGGGTAGTCAGGAGTAACAGGTTAATGAGGACAGGGTAGTCAGGAGTAACAGGTTAATGAGGACAGGGCAGTCAGGAGTAACAGGTTAATGAGGACAGGGTAGTAAGGAGTATCAGGTTAATGAGGACAGGGTAGTCAGGAGTAACAGGTTAATGAGGACAGGGTAGTCAGGAGTAACAGGTTAATGAGGACAAGGTAGTCAGGAGTATCAGGTTAATGAGGACAGGGTAGTCAGGAGTAACAGGTTAATGAGGACAAGGTAGTCAGGAGTAACAGGTTAATGAGGACAGGGCAGTCAGGAGTAACAGGTTAATGAGGACAGGGTAGTCAGGAGTATCATGTTAATGAGGACAGGGCAGTCAGGAGTAACAGGTTAATGAGGACAGGGTAGTCAGGAGTAACAGGTTAATGAGGACAGGGTAGTAAGGAGTATCAGGTTAATGAGGACAGGGTAGTCAGGAGTAACAGGTTAATGAGGACAGGGTAGTCAGGAGTAACAGGTTAATGAGGACAGGGCAGTCAGGAGTAACAGGTTAATGAGGACAGGGTAGTAAGGAGTATCAGGTTAATGAGGACAGGGTAGTCAGGAGTAACAGGTTAATGAGGACAGGGTAGTCAGGAGTAACAGGTTAATGAGGACAAGGTAGTCAGGAGTATCAGGTTAATGAGGACAGGGTAGTCAGGAGTAACAGGTTAATGAGGACAGGGTAGTCAGGAGTAACAGGTTAATGAGGACAGGGTAGTCAGGAGTAACAGGTTAATGAGGACAGGGTAGTCAGGAGTAACAGGTTAATAAGGACAGGGTAGTCAGGAGTAACAGGTTAATGAGGACAGGGCAGTCAGGAGTATCAGGTTAATGAGGACAGGGTAGTCAGGAGTATCATGTTAATGAGGACAGGGTAGTGAGGAGTAACAGGTTAATGAGGACAGGGTAGTCAGGAGTATCAGGTTAATGAGGACAAGGTAGTCAGGAGTATCAGGTTAATGAGGACAGGGCAGTCAGTAGTATCAGGTTAATGAGGACAAGGTAGTCAGGAGTATCAGGTTAATGAGGACAGGGTAGTCAGGAGTAACAGGTTAATAAGGACAGGGTAGTCAGGAGTAACAGGTTAATAAGGACAGGGTAGTCAGGAGTAACAGGTTAATGAGGACAGGGCAGTCAGGAGTATCAGGTTAATGAGGACAGGGTAGTCAGGAGTATCATGTTAATGAGGACAGGGTAGTGAGGAGTAACAGGTTAATGAGGACAGGGCAGTCAGGAGTAACAGGTTAATGAGGACAGGGTAGTCAGGAGTAACAGGTTAATGAGGACAGGGTAGTAAGGAGTATCAGGTTAATGAGGACAGGGTAGTCAGGAGTAACAGGTTAATGAGGACAGGGTAGTCAGGAGTAACAGGTTAATGAGGACAAGGTAGTCAGGAGTATCAGGTTAATGAGGACAGGGTAGTCAGGAGTAACAGGTTAATGAGGACAGGGTAGTCAGGAGTATCATGTTAATGAGGACAGGGTAGTGAGGAGTAACAGGTTAATGAGGACAGGGTAGTAAGGAGTATCAGGTTAATGAGGACAGGGTAGTGAGGAGTAACAGGTTAATGAGGACAGGGTAGTCAGGAGTAACAGGTTAATGAGGACAGGGTAGTCAGGAGTATCATGTTAATGAGGACAGGGTAGTCAGGAGTAACAGGTTAATGAGGACAGGGTAGTCAGGAGTAACAGGTTAATGAGGACAAGGTAGTCAGGAGTATCAGGTTAATGAGGACAGGGTAGTCAGGAGTATCAGGTTAATAAGGACAGGGTAGTCAGGAGTAACAGGTTAATGAGGACAGGGTAGTCAGGAGTAACAGGTTAATGAGGACAGGGTAGTCAGGAGTAACAGGTTAATAAGGACAGGGTAGTCAGTAGTAACAGGTTAATGAGGACAGGGTAGTCAGGAGTATCAGGTTAATGAGGACAGGGTAGTGAGGAGTAACAGGTTAATGAGGACAGGGTAGTCAGGAGTAACAGGTTAATGAGGACAAGGTAGTCAGGAGTAACAGGTTAATGAGGACAGGGTAGTGAGGAGTATCAGGTTAATGAGGACAGGGTAGTCAGGAGTATCAGGTTAATAAGGACAGGGTAGTCAGGAGTAACAGGTTAATGAGGACAGGGTAGTCAGGAGTAACAGGTTAATGAGGACAGGGTAGTCAGGAGTATCAGGTTAATGAGGACAGGGTAGTCAGGAGTAACAGGTTAATAAGGACAGGGTAGTCAGTAGTAACAGGTTAATGAGGACAGGGTAGTCAGGAGTATCAGGTTAATGAGGACAAGGTAGTCAGGAGTATCAGGTTAATGAGGACAGGGTAGTGAGGAGTAACAGGTTAATGAGGACAGGGTAGTGAGGAGTAACAGGTTAATGAGGGCAGGGTAGTCTGGAGTAACAGGTTAATAAGGACAGGGTAGTCAGGAGTATCAGGTTAATGAGGACAGGGTAGTCAGGAGTATCAGGGTAATGAGGACAGGGTAGTGAGGAGTAACAGGTTAATGAGGACAGGGTAGTCAGGAGTAACAGGTTAATGAGGACAGGGTAGTGAGGAGTAACAGGTTAATGAGGACAGGGTAGTGAGGAGTAACAGGTTAATAAGGACAGGGTAGTCAGGAGTAACAGGTTAATGAGGACAGGGCAGTCAGGAGTAACAGGTTAATGAGGACAGGGTAGTCAGGAGTAACAGGTTAATAAGGACAGGGTAGTGAGGAGTAACAGGTTAATAAGGACAGGGTAGTGAGGAGTATCAGGTTAATGAGGACAGGGTAGTCAGGAGTAACAGGTTAATAAGGACAGGGTAGTGAGGAGTAACAGGTTAATAAGGACAGGGTAGTGAGGAGTAACAGGTTAATGAGGACAGGGTAGTCAGGAGTATCAGGTTAATAAGGACAGGGTAGTCAGGAGTATCAGGTTAATAAGGACAGGGTAGTCAGGAGTAACAGGTTAATAAGGACAGGGTAGTGAGGAGTAACAGGTTAATGAGGACAGGGTAGTGAGGAGTAACAGGTTAATGAGGGCAGGGTAGTGAGGAGTATCAGGTTAATGAGGACAGGGTAGTGAGGAGTAACAGGTTAATGAGGACAGGGTAGTGAGGAGTAACAGGTTAATGAGGACAGGGTAGTGAGGAGTAACAGGTTAATGAGGACAGGGTAGTCAGTAGTAACAGGTTAATGAGGACAGGGTAGTCAGGAGTAACAGGTTAATGAGGACAGGGTAGTCAGTAGTAACAGGTTAATGAGGACAGGGTAGTCAGGAGTAACAGGTTAATAAGGACAGGGTAGTGAGGAGTAACAGGTTAATGAGGACAGGGTAGTCAGTAGTAACAGGTTAATGAGGACAGGGTAGTCAGTAGTAACAGGTTAATGAGGACAGGGTAGTCAGGAGTAACAGGTTAATAAGGACAGGGTAGTGAGGAGTAACAGGTTAATGAGGACAGGGTAGTGAGGAGTAACAGGTTAATGAGGACAGGGTAGTCAGGAGTAACAGGTTAATAAGGACAGGGTAGTGAGGAGTAACAGGTTAATGAGGACAGGGTAGTCAGTAGTAACAGGTTAATGAGGACAGGGTAGTCAGTAGTAACAGGTTAATGAGGACAGGGTAGTCAGGAGTATCAGGTTAATGAGGGCAGGGTAGTGAGGAGTATCAGGTTAATGAGGACAGGGTAGTGAGGAGTAACAGGTTAATGAGGACAGGGTAGTGAGGAGTAACAGGTTAATGAGGACAGGGTAGTGAGGAGTAACAGGTTAATGAGGACAGGGTAGTGAGGAGTAACAGGTTAATAAGGACAGGGTAGTCAGGAGTAACAGGTTAATGAGGACAGGGTAGTGAGGAGTAACAGGTTAATAAGGACAGGGTAGTCAGGAGTATCAGGTTAATGAGGACAGGGTAGTCAGTAGTAACAGGTTAATGAGGACAGGGTAGTGAGGAGTATCAGGTTAATGAGGACAGGGTAGTCAGGAGTATCAGGTTAATGAGGACAGGGTAGTCAGGAGTAACAGGTTAATAAGGACAGGGTAGTCAGGAGTAACAGGTTAATAAGGACAGGGTAGTGAGGAGTAACAGGTTAATGAGGACAGGGTAGTCAGTAGTAACAGGTTAATGAGGACAGGGTAGTGAGGAGTAACAGGTTAATGAGGACAGGGTAGTGAGGAGTATCAGGTTAATGAGGACAGGGTAGTGAGGAGTATCAGGTTAATGAGGACAGGGTAGTGAGGAGTAACAGGTTAATGAGGACAGGGTAGTGAGGAGTAACAGGTTAATGAGGACAGGGTAGTGAGGAGTAACAGGTTAATAAGGACAGGGTAGTCAGTAGTAACAGGTTAATGAGGACAGGGCAGTCAGGAGTAACAGGTTAATAAGGACAGGGTAGTCAGGAGTAACAGGTTAATAAGGACAGGGTAGTCAGGAGTAACAGGTTAATAAGGACAGGGCAGTCAGGAGTAACAGGTTAATGAGGACAGGGTAGTCAGGAGTAACAGGTTAATAAGGACAGGGTAGTGAGGAGTAACAGGTTAATGAGGACAGGGCAGTGAGGAGTAACAGGTTAATAAGGACAGGGTAGTCAGTAGTAACAGGTTAATGAGGACAGGGCAGTCAGGAGTAACAGGTTAATAAGGACAGGGTAGTCAGGAGTAACAGGTTAATAAGGACAGGGTAGTGAGGAGTAACAGGTTAATAAGGACAGGGTAGTCAGGAGTAACAGGTTAATAAGGACAGGGTAGTCAGTAGTAACAGGTTAATGAGGACAGGGCAGTCAGTAGTAACAGGTTAATGAGGACAGGGCAGTCAGGAGTAACAGGTTAATAAGGACAGGGTAGTGAGGAGTATCAGGTTAATAAGGACAGGGCAGTCAGGAGTAACAGGTTAATGAGGACAGGGTAGTGAGGAGTAACAGGTTAATGAGGACAGGGTAGTGAGGAGTAACAGGTTAATAAGGACAGGGTAGTCAGTAGTAACAGGTTAATGAGGACAGGGCAGTCAGTAGTAACAGGTTAATGAGGACAGGGCAGTCAGGAGTAACAGGTTAATGAGGACAGGGTAGTCAGGAGTAACAGGTTAATAAGGACAGGGTAGTGAGGAGTAACAGGTTAATGAGGACAGGGCAGTGAGGAGTATCAGGTTAATGAGGACAGGGTAGTCAGGAGTATCAGGTTAATAAGGACAGGGTAGTGAGGAGTAACAGGTTAATAAGGACAGGGTAGTGAGGAGTAACAGGTTAATGAGGACAGGGTAGTCAGTAGTAACAGGTTAATGAGGACAGGGTAGTCAGGAGTAACAGGTTAATAAGGACAGGGTAGTGAGGAGTAACAGGTTAATAAGGACAGGGTAGTGAGGAGTAACAGGTTAATGAGGACAGGGTAGTGAGGAGTAACAGGTTAATAAGGACAGGGTAGTCAGTAGTAACAGGTTAATGAGGACAGGGTAGTCAGGAGTAACAGGTTAATAAGGACAGGGTAGTGAGGAGTAACAGGTTAATAAGGACAGGGTAGTGAGGAGTAACAGGTTAATAAGGACAGGGTAGTGAGGAGTAACAGGTTAATGAGGACAAGGTAGTCAGGAGTAACAGGTTAATAAGGACAGGGTAGTCAGGAGTAACAGGTTAATGAGGACAGGGTAGTGAGGAGTAACAGGTTAATAAGGACAGGGTAGTCAGGAGTAACAGGTTAATAAGGACAGGGTAGTGAGGAGTAACAGGTTAATAAGGACAGGGTAGTGAGGAGTAACAGGTTAATGAGGACAAGGTAGTCAGGAGTAACAGGTTAATGAGGACAGGGTAGTCTGGAGTAACAGGTTAATAAGGACAGGGTAGTGAGGAGTAACAGGTTAATGAGGACAGGGTAGTGAGGAGTATCAGGTTAATAAGGACAGGGTAGTCAGGAGTAACAGGTTAATGAGGACAGGGTAGTGAGGAGTAACAGGTTAATGAGGACAGGGTAGTCAGTAGTAACAGGTTAATGAGGACAAGGTAGTCAGGAGTAACAGGTTAATGAGGACAGGGTAGTCTGGAGTAACAGGTTAATAAGGACAGGGTAGTGAGGAGTAACAGGTTAATGAGGACAGGGTAGTGAGGAGTATCAGGTTAATGAGGACAGGGTAGTGAGGAGTATCAGGTTAATAAGGACAGGGTAGTGAGGAGTAACAGGTTAATAAGGACAGGGTAGTCAGGAGTATCAGGTTAATAAGGACAGGGTAGTGAGGAGTAACAGGTTAATGAGGACAGGGTAGTGAGGAGTAACAGGTTAATGAGGACAGGGTAGTCAGTAGTAACAGGTTAATGAGGACAAGGTAGTCAGGAGTAACAGGTTAATGAGGACAGGGTAGTCTGGAGTAACAGGTTAATAAGGACAGGGTAGTGAGGAGTAACAGGTTAATGAGGACAGGGTAGTGAGGAGTATCAGGTTAATAAGGACAGGGTAGTCAGGAGTATCAGGTTAATGAGGACAGGGTAGTGAGGAGTATCAGGTTAATGAGGACAGGGTAGTCAGGAGTAACAGGTTAATGAGGACAGGGTAGTCAGGAGTAACAGGTTAATGAGGACAGGGTAGTCAGTAGTATCAGGTTAATGAGGACAGGGTAGTCTGGAGTAACAGGTTAATAAGGACAGGGTAGTGAGGAGTAACAGGTTAATGAGGACAGGGTAATCAGGAGTAACAGGTTAATAAGGACAGGGTAGTGAGGAGTAACAGGTTAATGAGGACAGGGTAGTGAGGAGTATCAGGTTAATAAGGACAGGGTAGTCAGGAGTAACAGGTTAATGAGGACAGGGCAGTCAGGAGTAACAGGTTAATGAGGACAGGGTAGTCAGGAGTAACAGGTTAATGAGGACAGGGTAGTGAGGAGTAACAGGTTAATGAGGACAGGGTAGTGAGGAGTAACAGGTTAATAAGGACAGGGTAGTCAGTAGTAACAGGTTAATAAGGACAGGGTAGTCAGGAGTAACAGGTTAATGAGGACAGGGTAGTCAGGAGTAACAGGTTAATGAGGACAGGGTAGTCAGGAGTAACAGGTTAATAAGGACAGGGTAGTCAGGAGTAACAGGTTAATGAGGACAGGGTAGTCAGGAGTAACAGGTTAATGAGGACAGGGTAGTGAGGAGTAACAGGTTAATGAGGACAGGGTAGTCAGGAGTAACAGGTTAATGAGGACAGGGTAGTGAGGAGTAACAGGTTAATGAGGACAGGGTAGTGAGGAGTAACAGGTTAATAAGGACAGGGTAGTCAGGAGTAACAGGTTAATGAGGACAGGGTAGTCAGGAGTAACAGGTTAATGAGGACAGGGTAGTCAGGAGTAACAGGTTAATGAGGACAGGGCAGTCAGGAGTAACAGGTTAATGAGGACAGGGTAGTCAGGAGTAACAGGTTAATGAGGACAGGGTAGTGAGGAGTAACAGGTTAATAAGGACAGGGTAGTCAGGAGTAACAGGTTAATGAGGACAGGGCAGTCAGGAGTAACAGGTTAATGAGGACAGGGTAGTCAGGAGTAACAGGTTAATGAGGACAGGGTAGTGAGGAGTAACAGGTTAATGAGGACAGGGTAGTGAGGAGTAACAGGTTAATAAGGACAGGGTAGTCAGGAGTAACAGGTTAATGAGGACAGGGCAGTCAGGAGTAACAGGTTAATAAGGACAGGGTAGTCAGGAGTAACAGGTTAATGAGGACAGGGTAGTCAGGAGTAACAGGTTAATGAGGACAGGGTAGTGAGGAGTAACAGGTTAATGAGGACAGGGTAGTCAGGAGTATCAGGTTAATAAGGACAGGGTAGTCAGGAGTAACAGGTTAATGAGGACAGGGTAGTCAGGAGTAACAGGTTAATAAGGACAGGGTAGTCAGGAGTAACAGGTTAATAAGGACAGGGTAGTCAGGAGTATCAGGTTAATAAGGACAGGGTAGTCAGGAGTAACAGGTTAATAAGGACAGGGTAGTCAGGAGTATCAGGTTAATAAGGACAGGGTAATCAGGAGTAACAGGTTAATGAGGACAGGGTAGTCAGGAGTAACAGGTTAATAAGGACAGGGTAGTCAGGAGTATCAGGTTAATAAGGACAGGGTAGTCAGGAGTAACAGGTTAATGAGGACAGGGTAGTCAGGAGTAACAGGTTAATGAGGACAGGGTAATCAGGAGTAACAGGTTAATAAGGACAGGGTAGTCAGGAGTATCAGGTTAATAAGGACAGGGTAGTCAGGAGTAACAGGTTAATGAGGACAGGGTAGTCAGGAGTAACAGGTTAATGAGGACAGGGTAGTCAGGAGTATCAGGTTAATGAGGACAGGGTAGCCAGGAGTAACAGGTTAATGAGGACAGGGTAGTCAGGAGTAACAGGGTAATGAGGACAGGGTAGTCTGGAGTAACAGGTTAATAAGGACAGGGTAGTCAGTAGTAACAGGTTAATAAGGACAGGGTAGTCAGGAGTATCAGGGTAATGAGGACAGGGTAGTCTGGAGTAACAGGTTAATAAGGACAGGGTAGTCAGTAGTAACAGGTTAATAAGGACAGGGTAGTGAGGAGTAACAGGTTAATAAGGACAGGGTAGTCAGGAGTAACAGGTTAATAAGGACAGGGTAGTGAGGAGTATAAGGTTAAAAAGGACAGGGTAGTCAGGAGTAACAGGTTAATGAGGACAGGGTAGTCAGGAGTAACAGGTTAATGAGGACAGGGTAGTCAGGAGTATCAGGTTAATGAGGACAGGGTAGTCAGGAGTATCAGGTTAATAAGGACAGGGTAGTCAGGAGTAACAGGTTAGTAAGGACAGGGTAGTCAGGAGTAACAGGTTAATAAGGACAGGGTAGTCAGGAGTAACAGGTTAATGAGGACAGGGTAGTCAGGAGTATCAGGTTAATGAGGACAGGGTAGTGAGGAGTAACAGGTTAATAAGGACAGGGTAGTCAGGAGTAACAGGTTAATGAGGACAGGGTAGTCAGGAGTATCAGGTTAATAAGGACAGGGTAGTCAGGAGTAACAGGTTAATGAGGACAGGGTAGTCAGGAGTAACAGGTTAATAAGGACAGGGTAGTCAGGAGTAACAGGTTAATGAGGACAGGGTAGTCAGGAGTATCAGGTTAATAAGGACAGGGTAGTCAGGAGTAACAGGTTAATGAGGACAGGGTAGTCAGGAGTATCAGGTTAATGAGGACAGGGTAGTCAGGAGTAACAGGTTAATAAGGACAGGGTAGTCAGGAGTAACAGGTTAATGAGGACAGGGTAGTCAGGAGTATCAGGTTAATAAGGACAGGGTAGTCAGGAGTAACAGGTTAATGAGGACAGGGTAGTCAGGAGTAACAGGTTAATAAGGACAGGGTAGTCAGGAGTAACAGGTTAATGAGGACAGGGTAGTCAGGAGTATCAGGTTAATAAGGACAGGGTAGTCAGGAGTAACAGGTTAATGAGGACAGGGTAGTCAGGAGTATCAGGTTAATGAGGACAGGGTAGTCAGGAGTAACAGGTTAATAAGGACAGGGTAGTCAGGAGTAACAGGTTAATGAGGACAGGGTAGTCAGGAGTATCAGGTTAATAAGGACAGGGTAGTCAGGAGTAACAGGTTAATGAGGACAGGGTAGTCAGGAGTAACAGGTTAATAAGGACAGGGTAGTCAGGAGTAACAGGTTAATAAGGACAGGGTAGTCAGGAGTAACAGGTTAATGAGGACAGGGTAGTGAGGAGTATCGGGTTAATAAGGACAGGGTAGTCAGGAGTATCAGGTTAATGAGGACAGGGTAGTCAGTAGTAACAGGTTAATAAGGACAGGGTAGTCAGGAGTAACAGGTTAATAAGGACAGGGTAGTCAGGAGTAACAGGTTAATGAGGACAGGGTAGTCAGGAGTATCAGGTTAATAAGGACAGGGTAGTGAGGAGTAACAGGTTAATGAGGACAGGGTAGTCAGTAGTATCAGGTTAATAAGGACAGGGTAGTCAGGAGTAACAGGTTAATAAGGACAGGGTAGTCAGTAGTATCAGGTTAATAAGGACAGGGTAGTCAGGAGTATCAGGATAATGAGGACAGGGTAGTCAGGAGTATCAGGTTAATAAGGACAGGGTAGTCAGGAGTAACAGGTTAATAAGGACAGGGTAGTCAGGAGTAACAGGTTAATAAGGACAGGGTAGTCAGGAGTAACAGGTTAATAAGGACAGGGTAGTCAGGAGTAACAGGTTAATAAGGACAGGGTAGTCAGGAGTATCAGGTTAATAAGGACAGGGTAGTCAGTAGTATCAGGTTAATAAGGACAGGGTAGTCAGGAGTAACAGGTTAATGATGACAGGGTAGTCAGTAGTATCAGGTTAATGAGGACAGGGTAGTCAGGAGTAACAGGTTAATGATGACAGGGTAGTCAGGAGTATCAGGTTAATGAGGACAGGGTAGTCAGTAGTAACAGGTTAATGAGGACAGGGTAGTCAGGAGTAACAGGTTAATGAGGACAGGGTAGTCAGGAGTAACAGGTTAATAAGGACAGGGTAGTCAGGAGTAACAGGTTAATAAGGACAGGGTAGTCAGTAGTATCAGGTTAATAAGGACAGGGTAGTCAGGAGTAACAGGTTAATAAGGACAGGGTAGTGAGGAGTAACAGGTTAATGAGGACAGGGTAGTCAGTAGTAACAGGTTAATGAGGACAGGGTAGTCAGGAGTAACAGGTTAATGAGGACAGGGTAGTGAGGAGTAACAGGTTAATGAGGACAGGGCAGTCAGGAGTATCAGGTTAATGAGGACAGGGCAGTCAGGAGTAACAGGTTAATGAGGACAGGGTAGTCAGGAGTATCAGGTTAATAAGGACAGGGTAGTCAGTAGTATCAGGTTAATGAGGACAGGGTAGTCAGGAGTAACAGGTTAATAAGGACAGGGTAGTGAGGAGTATCAGGTTAATGAGGACAGGGTAGTCAGGAGTAACAGGTTAATGAGGACAGGGTAGTGAGGAGTAACAGGTTAATAAGGACAGGGCAGTCAGTAGTATCAGGTTAATGAGGACAGGGTAGTCAGGAGTAACAGGTTAATAAGGACAGGGCAGTCAGGAGTAACAGGTTAATGAGGACAGGGTAGTCAGGAGTAATAGGTTAATGAGGACAGGGTTGTCAGGAGTAACAGGTTAATAAGGACAGGGTAGTCAGGAGTATCAGGTTAATGAGGACAGGGTAGTCAGGAGTAACAGGTTAATGAGGACAGGGTAGTCAGTAGTAACAGGTTAATGAGGACAGGGTAGTGAGGAGTATCAGGTTAATGAGGACAGGGTAGTCAGTAGTATCAGGTTAATGAGGACAGGGTAGTCAGTAGTAACAGGTTAATGAGGACAGGGTAGTGAGGAGTATCAGGTTAATGAGGACAGGGTAGTCAGGAGTAACAGGTTAATGAGGACAGGGTAGTCAGGAGTATCAGGTTAATAAGGACAGGGTAGTCAGTAGTATCAGGTTAATGAGGACAGGGCAGTCAGTAGTAACAGGTTAATGAGGACAGGGTAGTGAGGAGTATCAGGTTAATGAGGACAGGGTAGTGAGGAGTAACAGGTTAATGAGGACAGGGTAGTCAGTAGTAACAGGTTAATGAGGACAGGGTAGTCAGTAGTAACAGGTTAATGAGGACAGGGTAGTGAGGAGTATCAGGTTAATGAGGACAGGGTAGTGAGGAGTAACAGGTTAATGAGGACAGGGTAGTCAGTAGTATCAGGTTAATGAGGACAGGGTAGTCAGGAGTAACAGGTTAATGAGGACAGGGTAGTCAGTAGTATCAGGTTAATGAGGACAGGGTAGTGAGGAGTATCAGGTTAATGAGGACAGGGTAGTCAGTAGTAACAGGTTAATAAGGACAGGGTAGTCAGGAGTAACAGGTTAATGAGGACAGGGTAGTCAGTAGTATCAGGTTAATGAGGACAGGGTAGTCAGTAGTAACAGGTTAATGAGGACAGGGTAGTGAGGAGTATCAGGTTAATGAGGACAGGGTAGTGAGGAGTAACAGGTTAATGAGGACAGGGTAGTGAGGAGTAACAGGTTAATAAGGACAGGGTAGTGAGGAGTATCAGGTTAATGAGGACAGGGTAGTCAGGAGTAACAGGTTAGTAAGGACAGGGTAGTCAGGAGTAACAGGTTAATGAGGACAGGGTAGTCAGGAGTAACAGGTTAATGAGGACAGGGTAGTCAGTAGTATCAGGTTAATGAGGACAGGGTAGTGAGGAGTAACAGGTTAATAAGGACAGGGTAGTCAGGAGTAACAGGTTAATGAGGACAGGGTAGTCAGTAGTATCAGGTTAATGAGGACAGGGTAGTCAGTAGTAACAGGTTAATGAGGACAGGGTAGTCAGTAGTATCAGGTTAATGAGGACAGGGTAGTGAGGAGTAACAGGTTAATAAGGACAGGGTAGTCAGGAGTATCAGGTTAATAAGGACAGGGTAGTCAGGAGTAACAGGTTAATGAGGACAGGGTAGTCAGTAGTATCAGGTTAATGAGGACAGGGTAGTCAGTAGTAACAGGTTAATGAGGACAGGGTAGTGAGGAGTATCAGGTTAATGAGGACAGGGTAGTGAGGAGTAACAGGTTAATGAGGACAGGGTAGTCAGTAGTAACAGGTTAATGAGGACAGGGTAGTCAGGAGTATCAGGTTAATGAGGACAGGGTAGTCAGGAGTAACAGGTTAATGAGGACAGGGTAGTGAGGAGTATCAGGTTAATGAGGACAGGGTAGTGAGGAGTAACAGGTTAATGAGGACAGGGTAGTCAGGAGTAACAGGTTAATGAGGACAGGGTAGTCAGGAGTAACAGATTAACGAGGACAGGGTAGTCAGTAGTAACAGGTTAATAAGGACAGGGTAGTCAGGAGTAACAGGTTAATGAGGACAGGGTAGTCAGGAGTAACAGGTTAATGAGGACAGGGTAGTCAGGAGTAACAGATTAACGAGGACAGGGTAGTCAGTAGTAACAGGTTAATAAGGACAGGGTAGTCAGGAGTAACAGGTTAATGAGGACAGGGTAGTCAGGAGTAACAGGTTAATGAGGACAGGGTAGTCAGGAGTAACAGATTAACGAGGACAGGGTAGTGAGGAGTAACAGGTTAATGAGGACAGGGCAGTCAGTAGTAACAGGTTAATAAGGACAGGGTAGTGAGGAGTAACAGGTTAATGAGGACAGGGTAGTCAGGAGTATCAGGGTAATAAGGACAGGGCAGTCAGGAGTAACAGGTTAATGAGGACAGGGTAGTGAGGAGTATCAGGTTAATGAGGACAGGGTAGTCAGTAGTAACAGGTTAATGAGGACAGGGTAGTCAGGAGTAACAGGTTAATGAGGACAGGGTAGTCAGGAGTAACAGGTTAATGAGGACAGGGTAGTCAGGAGTAACAGATTAACGAGGACAGGGTAGTCAGTAGTAACAGGTTAATAAGGACAGGGTAGTGAGGAGTATCAGGTTAATGAGGACAGGGTAGTCAGTAGTAACAGGTTAATGAGGACAGGGTAGTCAGGAGTAACAGGTTAATGAGGACAGGGTAGTCAGGAGTAACAGGTTAATGAGGACAGGGTAGTCAGGAGTAACAGGATAATGAGGACAGGGTAGTCAGGAGTAACAGGTTAATGAGGACAGGGTAGTCAGGAGTAACAGGATAATGAGGACAGGGTAGTCAGGAGTATCAGGTTAATGAGGACAGGGCAGTCAGGAGTAACAGGTTAATAAGGACAGGGTAGTCAGTAGTAACAGGTTAATAAGGACAGGGTAGTCAGTAGTAACAGGTTAATAAGGACAGGGTAGTGAGGAGTATCAGGTTAATGAGGACAGGGTAGTCAGGAGTAACAGGTTAATGAGGACAGGGTAGTCAGGAGTAACAGGTTAATAAGGACAGGGTAGTCAGGAGTAACAGGTTAATAAGGACAGGGTAGTGAGGAGTATCAGGTTAATGAGGACAGGGTAGTCAGTAGTAACAGGTTAATAAGGACAGGGTAGTCAGGAGTAACAGGTTAATAAGGACAGGGTAGTCAGGAGTAACAGGTTAATAAGGACAGGGTAGTCAGGAGTAACAGGTTAATAAGGACAGGGTAGTGAGGAGTATCAGGTTAATGAGGACAGGGTAGTCAGGAGTAACAGGTTAATGAGGACAGGGTAGTCAGTAGTAACAGGTTAATGAGGACAGGGTAGTCAGTAGTAACAGGTTAATAAGGACAGGGTAGTGAGGAGTATCAGGTTAATGAGGACAGGGTAGTCAGTAGTAACAGGTTAATGAGGACAGGGTAGTCAGGAGTAACAGGTTAATGAGGACAGGGTAGTGAGGAGTATCAGGTTAATAAGGACAGGGTAGTCAGTAGTAACAGGTTAATGAGGACAGGGTAGTCAGGAGTAACAGGTTAAGGAGTCCATCAGGCAGCGCTTCTACCCTGAGTGACTGGTGAAGGGGTAAGGGTTGTTTTGGTTTCACAGTAGATGACATGAAACACTCACAAGAGAACGGAATTCCGATGAACCAGAACATTCAGATGATTTAAATGATCTTCAGATCGGACCTGACCCGAAAATGACCCTGTCACACGTTCCTCAAATCTGTAATTTATTTCTGGAAAATCAACCTGTGAAAAAACAATAGAAAATAAAGCAACAACAGAGATATAACAGCCAATATTATTATTATAAATACAGAGATATAACAGCCAATATTATTATTATAGATACCGAGATGTAACAACCAATATTATTATTATAGATACCGAGATGTAACAGCCGATATTATTATTATAGATACCGAGATGTAACAACCAATATTATTATTATAGATACCGAGATGTAACAACCAATATTATTATTATAAATACAGAGATATAACAGCCAATATTATTATTATAAATACAGAGATATAACAGCCAATATTATTATTATAGATACCGAGATGTAACAACCAATATTATTATTATAAATACAGAGGTATAACAGCCAATATTATTATTATAAATACAGAGATATAACAGCCAATATTATTATTATAGATACCGAGATGTAACAGCCGATATTATTATTATAGATACCGAGATGTAACAGCCGATATTATTATACATACAGATATAAAACAGCCAGTATTACTATTATTATTATTATAGATACAGAGATATAACAGCTGATATTATTTATTTTTTTGTTCAATCTGGAATACAGGTACCACGAGAGGTGATCTTCCTCCCTTGATGGTGGAACAATTTCAGAAGACAAGGTCTTGAAGGTGGAGCCTTCCCTCTCCTTCCTCAGTCTAGCCCCGCCCCACCCTTCCATTTTGTATATGAGATAGGACAGCGTGACAAGAAGAGGTAAGCTCTGTGAGGAAAGACCCAAGAAGGACTCCCACGTCTAGCCAGGCAAGACCAAGCGAGGTCCCCTTTCTCTGGGTGGGGGACCTGTATTCCATATGGACTAAGAGAAAAGGATTTAACAGGTAAGACTAAAATCCTATTATTATAGATACAGAGACCCTTTCATCTGGCTCCCTGACAGACCCTGGGACAGATTAATTCTTCAGTTCGTGGCAATAAGGGGAAAGAGAGGACTAGAGTGGAGAGAACCCAGCCAGAGTGGGGAGAGAACTAGGGTAGAAGGGAAGAGAACTGAGACTGAGGGAAAGAGAATGAAATAGAGGAGGAAGAGAACTGAGATAGAGGGAAAGAGAACTGAGATAGAGGGAAAGAGAACTGAGATAGAGGGAAAGAGAACTGAGATAGAAAAGGAAGAGAACTGAGATAGAGGGAAAGAGAACTGAGATAGAAAAGGAAGAGAACTGAGATAGAGGGAAAGAGAACTGAGATAGAGATGGAAGACAACTGAGATAGAGGGGGAAGAGAACTGAGATAGAGGGGGAAGAGAACTGAGATAGAGGGGGAAGAGAACTGGGATAGAGGAGGAAGAGAACTGAGATAGAGGGGAAGAGAACTGAAATAGAGGGAAAGAGAACTGAGATAGAGGGGAAAGAGAACTGGGATAGAGGAGGAAGAGAACAGAGATAGAGGAGGAAGAGAACTGAGATAGAAAAGGAAGAGAACTGAGATAGAGGAGGAAGAGAACTGAGATAGAGGGAAAGAGAACTGAGATAGAAAAGGAAGAGAACTGAGATAGAGGAGGAAGAGAACTGAGATAGAAAAGGAAGAGAACTGAGATAGAGGGAAAGAGAACAGAGATAGAGAAAAAAGAGAACTGAAATAGAGGGAAAGAGAACTGGGATAGAGGAGGAAGAGAA
The DNA here is from genome assembly GCA_037306005.1 of Rhinophrynus dorsalis. NCBI lineage: Eukaryota > Metazoa > Chordata > Amphibia > Anura > Rhinophrynidae > Rhinophrynus > Rhinophrynus dorsalis. The sequence goes on along the minus strand of JBBDGT010000152.1, from coordinate 34,968 downwards.
CTGAGATAGAGGAGGAAGAGAACTGAGATAGAGGAGGAAGAGAACAGAGATAGAGGAGGAAGAGAACTGAGATAGAGGAGGAAGAGAACTGAGATAAAGGAGGAAGAGAACTGGGATAGAGGGAAAGAGAAATGAGATAGAGGGGAAGAGAAAACTGGGTTAGAGGAGGAGAGAACTGGGATAGAGGGGAAGAGAGAACTGAGATAGGGGGAAAGAGAACTGAGATAGAGGGAAAGAGAACTGAGATAGGGGGAAGAGAACTGGGATAGAGGGAAAGAGAACTGAGATAGAGGAGGAAGAGAACTGAGATAAAGGGAAAGAGAACTGAGATAGAGGAGGAAGAGAACTGGGATAGAGGAGGAAGAGAACTGGGATAGAGGGAAAGAGAACTGGGATAGAGGGAAAGAGAGAACTGAGATAGAGGGAAAGAGAACTGAAATAGAGGGAAAGAGAACTGAGATAGAGGAGGAAGAGAACTGGGATAGAGGAGGAAGAGAACTGGGATAGAGAAGTAAGAGAACTGGGATAGAGGAGGAAGAGAATTGGGATAGAGGAGGAAGAGAACTGAGATAGAGGGAAAGAGAACTGAGATAGAGGAGGAAGAGAACAGAGATAGAGGAGGAAGAGAACTGAGATAGAAAAGGAAGAGAACTGAGATAGAGGAGGAAGAGAACTGAGATAGAGGGAAAGAGAACTGAGATAGAAAAGGAAGAGAACTGAGATAGAGGAGGAAGAGAACTGAGATAGAAAAGGAAGAGAACTGAGATAGAGGGAAAGAGAACAGAGATAGGGAAAAAAGAGAACTGAAATAGAGGGAAAGAGAACTGGGATAGAGGAGGAAGAGAACTGAGATAGAGGAGGAAGAGAACTGAGATAGAGGAGGAAGAGAACAGAGATAGAGGAGGAAGAGAACTGAGATAGAGGAGGAAGAGAACTGAGATAAAGGAGGAAGAGAACTGGGATAGAGGGAAAGAGAAATGAGATAGAGGGGAAGAGAAAACTGGGTTAGAGGAGGAGAGAACTGGGATAGAGGGGAAGAGAGAACTGAGATAGGGGGAAAGAGAACTGAGATAGAGGGAAAGAGAACTGAGATAGGGGGAAGAGAACTGGGATAGAGGGAAAGAGAACTGAGATAGAGGAGGAAGAGAACTGAGATAAAGGGAAAGAGAACTGAGATAGAGGAGGAAGAGAACTGGGATAGAGGAGGAAGAGAACTGGGATGGAGGAGGAAGAGAACTGGGATAGAGGGAAAGAGAACTGGGATAGAGGGAAAGAGAGAACTGAGATAGAGGGAAAGAGAACTGAGATAGAGGGATAGAGAACTGAGATAGAGGAGGAAGAGAACTGGGATAGAGGAGGAAGAGAACTGGGATAGAGAAGTAAGAGAACTGGGATAGAGGAGGAAGAGAATTGGGATAGAGGAGGAAGAGAACTGAGATAGAGGGAAAGAGAACTGAGATAGAGGGAAAGAGAACTGAGATAGAGGAGGAAGAGAACAGAGATAGAAGGGAAAGAGAAGTGAGATAGAGGAGGAAGAGAACTGGGATAAAGGGAAAGAGAACTGAGATAGAGGGAAAGAGAAGTGAGATAGAGGAGGAAGAGAACTGAGATAGAGGGAAAGAGAAGTGAGATAGAGGAGGAAGAGAACTGGGATAGAGGAGGAAGAGAACTGAGATAGAGGGAAAGAGAACTGAGATAGAGGAGGAAGAGAACTGGGATAGAGGAGGAAGAGAACTGGGATAGAGGAGGAAGAGGGATAGAGGAGGAAGAGAACTGGGATAGAGGAGGAAGAGAACTGGGATAGAGGGAAAGAGAACTGAGATAGAGGGAAAGAGAACTGGGATAGAGGGAAAGAGAACTGGGATAGAGGGAAAGAGAACTGAGATAGAGGGAAAGAGAACTGAGATAGGGGGAAGAGAACTGGGATAGAGGGAAAGAGAACTGAGATAGAGGAGGAAGAGAACTGAGATAAAGGGAAAGAGAACTGAGATAGAGGAGGAAGAGAACTGGGATAGAGGAGGAAGAGAACTGGGATGGAGGAGGAAGAGAACTGGGATAGAGGAGGAAGAGAACTGGGATAGAGGGAAAGAGAACTGGGATAGAGGGAAAGAGAGAACTGAGATAGAGGGAAAGAGAACTGAGATAAGAGAACTGAGATAAAGGGAAAGAGAACTGAGATAGAGGAGGAAGAGAACTGGGATAGAGGAGGAAGAGAACTGGGATGGAGGAGGAAGAGAACTGGGATAGAGGGAAAGAGAACTGGGATAGAGGGAAAGAGAGAACTGAGATAGAGGGAAAGAGAACTGAGACAGAGGGAAAGAGAACTGAGATAGAGGAGGAAGAGAACTGGGATAGAGGAGGAAGAGAACTGGGATAGAGAAGTAAGAGAACTGGGATAGAGGAGGAAGAGAATTGGGATAGAGGAGGAAGAGAACTGAGATAGAGGGAAAGTGAACTGAGATAGAGGGAAAGAGAACTGAGATAGAGGAGGAAGAGAACAGAGATAGAAGGAAAGAGAAGTGAGATAGAGGAGGAAGAGAACTGGGATAAAGGGAAAGAGAACTGAGATAGAGGGAAAGAGAAGTGAGATAGAGGAGGAAGAGAACTGAGATAGAGGGAAAGAGAAGTGAGATAGAGGAGGAAGAGAACTGAGATAGAGGGAAAGAGAACTGAGATAGAGGAGGAAGAGAACTGGGATAGAGGAGGAAGAGAACTGGGATAGAGGAGGAAGAGAACTGGGATAGAGGGAAAGAGAACTGAGATAGAGGGAAAGAGAACTGGGATAGAGGGAAAGAGAACTGGGATAGAGGGAAAGAGAACTGAGATAGAGGGAAAGAGAACTGGGATAGAGGAGGAAGAGAACTGAGATAGAGGGGAAGAGAACTGAGATAGAGGGAAAGAGAACTGAGATAGAGGAGGAAGAGAACTGAGATAAAGGGAAAGAGAACTGAGATAGAGGAGGAAGAGAACTGGGATAGAGGAGGAAGAGAACTGGGATAGAGGAGGAAGAGAACTGAGATAGAGGGAAAGAGAACTGAGATAGAGGGAAAGAGAACTGGGATAGAGGAGGAAGAGAACTGGGATAGAGGAGGAAGAGAACTGAGATAGAGGGAAAGAGAACTGAGATAGAGGAGGAAGAGAACTGGGATAGAGGAGGAAGAGAACTGGGATAGAGGAGGAAGAGAACTGGGATGGAGGAGGAAGAGAACTGGGATAGAGGGAAAGAGAACTGGGATAGAGGAGGAAGAGAACTGGGATAGAGGAGGAAGAGAACTGGGATGGAGGAGGAAGAGAACTGGGATAGAGGGAAAGAGAACTGGGATGGAGGAGGAAGAGAACTGAGATAAAGGGAAAGAGAACTGAGATAGAGGGAAAGAGAACTGGGATAGAGGGAAAGAGAACTGAGATAGAGGAGGAAGAGAACTGAGATAGAGGAGGAAGAGAACTGAGATAGAGGGAAAGAGAACTGGGATAGAGGGAAAGAGAAATGAGATAGAAGAAGAGAACTGGGATAGAGGGGAAATAGAAAAGGGATAGAGAAGGAGAGAACTGGGATAGTGGAAGAGAGAACTGGGATAGAGGGGAAGGAAGAACTGGATTAGAGGAGGAGAGAACTGGGATAGAGGGGAAGAGAGAACTGGGTTAGCGGAGGAGAGAACTGGGATAGAGGGGAAGAGAGAACTGAGATAGAGGAGGAAGAGAAATGAGACAGAAGGAGAGAACTGAGATAGAGGGAAAGAGAACTGGGATAGAGGGGAAGAGAGAACTGGGATAGAGGGGGGATATATCTGCAGGACTCTTACCTGCCCAGGTACCCAGTTCTACAAGTGTATTAACTGTCCCGGTACCTAGTTATGCAGGTCTCTTATCTACTCAGGTATCCAGTTGTCTCACCTGCCCAGATGCTCAATTCTGCAGGCCCTTCCCTGTACAGTTATCCACTTCTACAAGTATTTTACCTGTCCTGGTACCCATTTTCACAGGTCTTTTAACTGCCCAGGTACCCAGTTGTGCAGGCTGGTACACACCCAGGTACCCAGTTGTGCAGGCTGCTACATGCCCAGGTACCCAGTTGTGCAGGCTGGTACATGCCCAGGTACCCAGTTGTGCAGGCTGGTACATGCCCAGGTACCCAGTTGTGCAGGCTGTTCCCTGTAACCAGTCCCGGGGTTCTCACCTGCACAGTTACAATTGTCGGTAAAGTCGTATCAATAGCTCCAGGGGTGATGACCGGGGGGGGCTCTGCATGTGACATCGTGTTCAGCAACCGGACTCCATGAACCAGTCTCCTGTGGAACAGAACAGCTCATCACATTGATCCAATCACAGGACAGCAGGAAGGTGACGCATTATACAGTCATATGCACAAAGAACGAGGGAGTAACAACCGCACCAGAAAGAGCAAAACTGCCATTGACTTTAATAGGTCTTTAACCTGTTGGGTTGCTAGCAAATTCCAGTGCATTGCTTCACAATGTTGGTGAGGCCTCTGTAGCATTCAAGGGGTTAAAATACCCATTTAAATCAATCAGACTTTGTGTTTGTCCATTTCTGAGTTAATTTGCTCCACAATTGCTCCTGTCTGATTTGTGATAAGACCTCAGTGAGTTCCCACACATCCCACCCACTGCTTGTTCACCGAAGGGGATCACAGATACCCACACATCCCACCCACTGCTTGTTCACTGAAGGGAATCACAGGTACCCACACATCCCACCCACTGCTTGTTCACTGAAGGGAATCACAGGTACCCACACATCCCACCGACTGCTTGTTCACTGAAGGGGATCTCAGGTACCCACACATCCCATCCACTGCTTGTTCACTGAAGGGGATCACAGGTACCGACACATCCCATCACCTGCTTGTTCACCAAAGGGAATCACAGGTACCCACACATCCCACCCACTGCTTGTTCACTGAAGGGGATCACAGGTACCCACACATCCCATCCACTGCTTGTTCACTGAAGGGAATCACAGGTACCCACACATCCCACCCACTGCTTGTTCACTGAAGGGAATCACAGATACCCACACATCCCACCCACTGCTTGTTCACTGAAGGGGATCACAGGTACCCACACATCCCACCCACTGCTTGTTCACTGAAGGGGATCACAGGTACCCACACATCCCATCCACTGCTTGTTCACTGAAGGGGATCACAGGTACCCACACATCGCACCCACTGCTTGTTCACTGAAGGGCATCACAGGTACCCACACATCCCACCCACTGCTTGTTCACTGAAGAGGATCACAGGTACCCACACATCCCATCCACTGCTTGTTCACTGAAGGGGATCACAGGTACCCACACATCCCACCCACTGCTTGTTCACCGAAGGGAATCACAGGTACCCACACATCCCACCCACTGCTTGTTCACTGAAGGGGATCTCAGGTACCCACACATCCCATCCACTGCTTGTTCACTGAAGGGGATCTCAGGTACCCACAAATCCCACCCACTGCTTGTTCACTGAAGGGGATCACAGGTACCCACACATCCCACCCACTGCTTGTTCACCGAAGGGGATCACAGGTACCCACACATCCCACCCACTGCTTGTTCACTGAAGGGGATCACAGGTACCCACACATCCCACCCACTGCTTGTTCACTGAAGGGCATCACAGGTACCCACACATCCCACCCACTGCTTGTTCACCGAAGGGAATCACAGGTACCCACACATCCCACCCACTGCTTGTTCACTGAAGGGGATCACAGGTACCCACACATCCCACCCACTGCTTGTTCACTGAAGGGGATCTCAGGTACCCACACATCCCATCCACTGCTTGTTCACTGAAGGGGATCACAGGTACCCACACATCCCACCCACTGCTTGTTCACCGAAGGGGATCACAGGTACCCACACATCCCACCCACTGCTTGTTCACTGAAGGGGATCTCAGGTACCCACACATTCCACCCACTGCTTGTTCACTGAAGGGGATCTCAGGTACCCACACATCCCACCCACTGCTTGTTCACTGAAGGGAATCACAGATACCCACACATCCCACCCACTGCTTGTTCACCGAAGGGGATCACAGGTACCCACACATCCCACCAACTGCTTGTTCACTGAAGGGGATCACAGGTACCCACACATCCCACCCACTGCTTGTTCACTGAAGGGCATCACAGGTACCCACACATCCCACCCACTGCTTGTTCACCGAAGGGAATCACAGGTACCCACACATCCCACCCACAGTTTGTTCACTGAAGGGGATCACAGGTACCCACACATCCCACCCACTGCTTGTTCACTGAAGGGGATCTCAGGTACCCACACATCCCATCCACTGCTTGTTCACTGAAGGGGATCACAGGTACCCACACATCCCACCCACTGCTTGTTCACCGAAGGGGATCACAGGTACCCACACATCCCACCCACTGCTTGTTCACTGAAGGGGATCACAGGTACCCACACATCCCACCCACTGCTTGTTCACTGAAGGGGATCTCAGGTACCCACACATCCCACCCACTGCTTGTTCACTGAAGGGGATCTCAGGTACCCACACATCCCATCCACTGCTTGTTCACTGAAGGGGATCACAGGTACCCACACATCCCACCCACTGCTTGTTCACCGAAGGGGATCACAGGTACCCACACATCCCACCCACTGCTTGTTCACTGAAGGGGATCTCAGGTACCCACACATCCCACCCACTGCTTGTTCACTGAAGGGGATCTCAGGTACCCACACATCCCACCCACTGCTTGTTCACTGAAGGGAATCACAGATACCCACACATCCCACCCACTGCTTGTTCACCGAAGGGGATCACAGGTACCCACACATCCCACCAACTGCTTGTTCACTGAAGGGGATCACAGGTACCCACACATCCCACCCACTGCTTGTTCACTGAAGGGCATCACAGGTACCCACACATCCCACCCACTGCTTGTTCACCGAAGGGAATCACAGGTACCCACACATCCCACCCACAGTTTGTTCACTGAAGGGGATCACAGGTACCCACACATCCCACCCACTGCTTGTTCACTGAAGGGGATCTCAGGTACCCACACATCCCATCCACTGCTTGTTCACTGAAGGGGATCACAGGTACCCACACATCCCACCCACTGCTTGTTCACCGAAGGGGATCACAGGTACCCACACATCCCACCCACTGCTTGTTCACTGAAGGGGATCACAGGTACCCACACATCCCACCCACTGCTTGTTCACGGAAGGGGATCTCAGGTACCCACACATCCCATCCACTGCTTGTTCACTGAAGGGGATCACAGATACCCACACATCCCACCCACTGCTTGTTCACTGAAGGGGATCTCAGGTACCCACACATCCCACCCACTGCTTGTTCACTGAATGGGATCTCAGGTACCCACACATCCCACCCACTGCTTGTTCACTGAAGGGAATCACAGGTACCCACACATCCCACCCACTGCTTGTTCACTGAAGGGGATCTCAGGTACCCACACATCCCATCCACTGCTTGTTCACTAAAGGGCATCACAGGTACCCACACTGGGGAACTAGTAAACTTACTGACCCCTATCACACAAATATAATCACTGAAGGGCATCACAGGTACCCACACTGGGGGAACTAGACACCTTCATAGCCCCTATCACACAAATATATTAACCAAAGGGGATCACAGATACCCACACCTGGGGAACTAGTAAACTTACTGCCCCCTATCACACAAATATATTCACTGAAGGGGATCACAGGTACCCACTCTGGGGGAACTAGACACCTTCATAGCCCCTATCACACAAATATATTAACCAAAGGGGATCACAGGTACCCACTCTGGGGGAACTAGCCACCTTTATGGCCCCTGTCACACAAATATATTCACTGATTCATAGTCAGAACTTATAGGACCCCAAGTCAGATACGGCCTTCTTGGATGTGGGGCCCTGGCACAATTGCCCCCTCCGCCCTCCTGTAGTTCTGCCCCTGGGTACCTGTTATATTTGTGCAGTGTCCAGAGAGAGTTATACATCTCTGTGTGTAATGACTGTCACTCTAGATAACTTCCCCTTTGCCCACCTTGAGGTGAATGTGTTGTACTGTGCCACTACTTAAACATGAGTACCCCACAGGTATGTAATGAATGCGCTGCAGTGCCTTGGATCCCTCTCTCACTCAAAGAGTTAAAAAAATGCCCACAAATGCAATTACATCAGATCTGCACCTAATAATTAATCAGAATAGCAATGTTAATGTGTAATTAGCATCTCATGAGTCAAATGTAAACTCCTGGAAAATGCAGTAGTGACCCTGACACACAAATGTATCAGATGTCTCACAAGAAATGACATCCGAACAGCGAACACAGAAAAGGATTCAGCACCTAAAACGTGAGACACAGGGAGCCGTCTTCCCTACATTGACTGAGTGGAGACGACTTACTGACACGTTTATCCCTGTGCATCTCACATGGGATTTTATTTCTACATCGCTCCCAGCTATTAACTCTTCTTTATATTATACATACAGACTTCTCACCATCACTATTAAATGTCTTTATATTCCAATTATTACTTTAAGTTTTAGCGACACTTTGATACTTATGCCTCATAATTCACTTTTTGGTTATTTTTTTTCATTGACATCATTATGATAATTTTGTCAGCGTCAAAGGGGGGTCTACATTTCCTGAATATTTCATGTGAAAAGATCTTATAAATAACCATAATAAATGGTCCCAGTTAGCTCAGAATCAACACAATCTGGATGTTTTATTCCCAGAGAAGAATGTTCTTTAGACTTAATTCAAATGATTCTCGGTTATTTCAGTGCAAGAGTTAGATGATTTATCTTTTCAATTTGCTTTATAATTAGTAAGTAAAAACCTTAAAAAACAAAGAGAAAGAATAATGCAATCAGTTTATTGTCTAATTGAGTGTAACCAGGGGCATATAGATTGCTCTCCTAGTAATACCTCCACTTTATCCACTGGGATTAAATCATCAAACAACATCACAAAGGTGATTCTCATTCTGCGGCTCCCCTGCACTGAAGGGATTTCAGTAAACTAATCATTTAGCCTGAAGCTATTTTCTTCATCGAGGGATAATTGGACGAGTAAAAATAACTTACTGCCCGGAGAAGAGTGGGAGACAAGACCAGGCGAGAACGGGGACCCCTGCAGAACTCGGACTGACTCCGCACAGCTTCAGGACTAGCATCGACTCGTACGGGAGGGAGCGCAGGGGGAGGGGGAAGGTGATACTGAAAAACAACAAAGAACTTGATTTATTTTTCACATGTAGAAACATCAGTGAAATTGTGACTATTTTGTGTGCGTTCAGGCCTTTTTATAGAACATCAAGAGACAGATATTGTAAGTTAGGGGTTTAACCCTTTGAGTGCCAGAGGGGTACGGAACGCATTGCAAAGCAATGCGTTCCGTACCCCTCTGGCACTCAGAGGTTAAAGGGTCTCTCTGCTGGAGGGGACAATCAATGGTTCAGGTACTTTAACCCTTTAGGAACCAGGCATGATCTCTCTGTCTCTATGGATACACACCAGCAAAACATGGCACCGCTGCCAGAGGATACCCCACTTGGCAAATCTATTCAGTACCACAGGGGTATGTAATGCACATCACTTTGGCACTTAAATGGTTAAGGGAGGGCAGCTGCGGTCTCTGCTCTTTAGCTACATAGAGAACTACAGGGAGATCCCAACATCCCCAGACTCAGGTAGAAGATGATGGGACTGTGAACTATCGGAGTTTAGAGCATGTAGTAAACAGCCACATTAACATGTAAACACATCCGCATGAATAAGACAACGGCTCATTAACCTGTATTTCCATATTTAAATGAGCCACTGTCCATGTGTTAAGTGCAAAATCATAAACCTGTTGAAGGCATGACGGATTCATGGTGATAACAGGGGATTGGTGATGAATTGATGGTGATAACAGTGAATTGGTGGTGGATTCATGGTGATAACAGTTGACTGGTAGCGGATTCATGGTGATAACGGGATTGGTGGTAGATTCATGGTGATAACAGGGGATTGTGGCGGATTCATTGTGATAACAGTGAATTGGTGGTGGATTCATGGTGATAAAAGGGGATTGTGGTGGATTCATGGTGATAACAGGGGATTGGTGGTGGATTCATGGTGATAACAGGGGATTTGGGGCAGATTCATGGTGATAACAGGGGATTGGTGGTAGATTCATCGTGATAACAGGGGATTGTGGCGGATTCATGGTGATAACAGGGGATTGGTGGTGGATTCATGGTGATAACAGGGGATTTGGGGCAGATTCATGGTAATAACACTGGATTGGTGGTAGATTCATGGTGATAACAGGGGATTGGTGGCAGATTTATGGTGATAACAGGGGATTTGTGGTGGATTCATGGTGATAACAGGGGATTGGTGGTGGATTCACAATGATAACAGTTGACTGGTAGTGGATTCATGGTGATAACAGTGGATTGGTGCTGGATTCATGATGATAACGGGATTGGTGCTGGATTCATGGTGATAAGAGGGGATTGGTGGAGGATTGGTGGTGATAACAGTGGATTGGTGGTGATAACAGGGGATTGGTGGCGGATTGGTGGTGATAACAGGGGATTGGTGGAGGATTGGTGGTGATAACAGGGGACTAGTGGCAGATTGGTGGTGATAACAATGGATTTATGGCAGATTGATGGTGATGTGATGGTGAAGACATGTTAGTGCATACTGGCTATTTGCCTCTGACACAGGTCCGACACAACATTGTGAGCCCTCATCGACCTTTAGTGCATCTCGCTCAGGAGAGGAGATCTCATAAGTCGTACTGAGTAACAATTCTCTTACTTTTCATCCCATATCACAAGGGAAAATAAGGATTTGCACGGTCGGATCTGCTGGGATTTTATCTCTGGATAAATCTTTCGCCCGGAGTAAATCAACGAAAAGGAGATAGAAAATTCATTAATCCTAAAACACAGAGAGAGAAAAAGTGTTAGTATTGCTTTTAATATGTCTCTTCAGTCATTACGATTCATCAATTTTTATGTGTAAACGACCACGAAATTAACTCTCTGGGTGCCAGAACGCCCAACAGATTGAGGATGAAGAGTATGGAACCACATGATTCTAATATATTCTACCTCTATATAAATCCTTGGTTAGGCCTCATCTAGAAGATGGAGTACAGTTTGGGCACCAGTTCTTAAAAAAGACATTACTGAACTGGGAAAAGGTGCAGAGACGTGCAACAAAACTGATAAAGGGATTGGAGGAGCTGAGTTATAAAGAGAGACTAGCCAAACTGGGTTTGTTTACATTAGAGAAGAGATGTGTAAGGGGTGATATGATACCATTTACACATATATTAGAGAAGAGAGGTGTAAGGGGTGATATGATTACCATTTACACATATATTAGAGAAGAGAGGTGTAAGGGGTGATATGATTACCATTTACACTTATATTAGAGAAGAGACGTGTAAGGGGGATATGATTACTATTTACACTTATATTAGAGAAGAGACGTGTAAGGGGGGATATGATTACCATTTACACTTATATTAGAGAAGAGACGTGTAAGGGGTGATATGATTACCATTTACACTTATATTAGAGAAGAGACGTGTAAGGGGGATATGATTACTATTTACACTTATATTAGAGAAGAGACGTGTAAGGGGTGATATGATTACTATTTACACTTATATTAGAGAAGAGACGTGTAAGGGGTGATATGATTACTATATACACTTATATTAGAGAAGAGATGTGTAAGAGGTGATATGATTACCATTTACACATATATTAGAGAAGAGACGTGTAAGGGGGATATGATTACCAATTACACTTATATTAGAGAAGAGAGGTGTAAGGGGGATATGATTACCATTTACACTTATATTAGAGGAGAGACATGTAAGGGGCGATATGATTACCATTTACACTTATATTAAAGAAGAGATGTGTAAGGGGGGATATGATTACCATTTACACTTATATTAGAGAAGAGACGTGTAAGGGGTGATATGATACCATTTACACTTATATTAGAGAAGAGACGTGTAAGGGGGGATATGATTACCATTTACACTTATATTAGATAAGAGACGTGTAAGGGCCGATATGATTACCATTTACACTTATATTAGAGAAGAGACATGTAAGGGGGATATGATTACCATTTACACTTATATTAGAGAAGAGAGGTGTAAGGGGTGATATGATTACCATTTACACATATATTAGAGAAGAGAGGTGTAAGGGGGATATGATTACCATTTACACATATATTAGAGAAGAGAGGTGTAAGGGGGGATATGATTACTATTTACACTTATATTAGAGAAGAGACGTGTAAGGGGTGATATGATTACCATTTACACTTATATTAGAGAAGAGACGTCTAAGGGGAGATATGATTACTATTTACACTTATATTAGAGAAGAGACGTGCAAGGGGTGATATGATTACCATTTACACTTATATTAGAGAAGAGATGTGTAAGGGGTAATATGATTACCATTTACACTTATATTAGAGAAGAGACGTGTAAGGGGGATATGATACCATTTACACATATATTAGAGAAGAGACGTGTAAGGGGGATATGATTACTATTTACACTTATATTAGAGAAGAGACGTGTAAGGGGTGATATGATTACCATTTACACTTATATTAGAGAAGAGATGTGTAAGGGGTAATATGATTACCATTTACACTTATATTAGAGAAGAGACGTGTAAGGGGAGATATGATTACCATTTACACATATATTAGAGAAGAGACGTGTAAGGGGTGATATGATACCATTTACACTTATATTAGAGAAGAGACGTGTAAGGGGGATATGATTACTATTTACACTTATATTAGAGAAGAGACGTGTAAGGGGTGATATGATTACCATTTACACTTATATTAGAGAAGAGATGTGTAAGGGGTAATATGATTACCATTTACACTTATATTAGAGAAGAGACGTGTAAGGGGAGATATGATTATCATTTACACTTATATTAGAGAAGAGACGTGTAAGGGGTGATATGATTACCATTTACACTTATATTAGAGAAGAGACGTGTAAGGGGTGATATGATTACTATTTACACTTATATTAGAGAAGAGACGTGTAAGGGGTGATATGATTACCATTTACACTTATATTAGAGAAGAGACGTGTAAGGGGGGATATGATTACTATTTACACTTATATTAGAGAAGAGACGTGTAAGGGGTGATATGATTACCATTTACACTTATATTAGAGAAGAGACGTGTAAGGGGGTATATGATTACTATTTACACTTATATTAGAGAAGAGACGTGTAAGGGGTGATATGATTACCATTTACACTTATATTAGAGAAGAGACGTCTAAGGGGAGATATGATTACTATTTACACTTATATTAGAGAAGAGACGTGCAAGGGGTGATATGATTACTGTAACGTGACGCCTTGTATCATAAGCTGGATACCTTTTTTATAGTTCCCTTCTCCCTCAGAATAACACTCTAATAGTAAACTGACCCTCCTGTTCCCAAACATCAGCCGAGACTTGATGAAGGGAAGAACTCTCTTTTATTGACTCAAACACACAGGTTATATGCACTACAGAGACTCTTATCTAGATCAGCATGCAAACGAGGACTTGGGACAGTGTTTCTATGCTTGACCAATCAGCCACCAGCACCCTTATCAGGATAAGAATGCAGATTAGGAATTGAAATCCTACATTCTTAACTGGCTCATCAATAACCGCCTCTGATTGGTCAAGGAAGCACAGCAGGAATCAATTAACATTCCTTAGCACAGAACTGTAGTATAGTGGAATCAAAGCCCAACAACCCCCCCACTATCTCTGCACTCTGCACTAAGCTCAGTCCATGGGTGTTAGTATTTTGGGTAGAAATAGTCTCTAACACACCAATATCTCCCATAGTCACCACAGTTCTGTCACATATCTCCCCCTTTGTATCCATGTCCGGCATACCCGATTAGACCCAGTCGGGTGTAATTTAGGGATGTCCGGGGTTTTCTGCCTGTGGTTCCATGTCCACAACAGTACTTGTCCCAAAAGTCTTGTCCCCAGCCAGCCCCTACAGTCCTGGGGTCTGGAAAGAAAAAACGAGCCCCTTGTCCGGGGCCAGGAGTAAAACTGGGGTCCTTGGTCCTGGGCCAGGGAAACATGTACCTCTTGGTCCTGGCTATCACCAAGTTGGGAGGCCTCTCCTGGGCCAGGCTCCACGCAGAGCTGGGGTCAGACCCTCCTGGGTCTAGGTCCAGTGACTCAGGGTCCATAGCCAGTCTACAAGGTGGACCTCCTTTTGGCAACAGTGTCTCTGGGTTCCCCATGGCCTGGGGGTCATCTTGGTGGACGCTGGGGACATCTCCCCCTTTTGGTTGGGCAAGTACCCCACGGGAACAGGAGAGGATGCTGCTCTCACTCTCCTGGGCTGAGGCAACATCCAAAGGCTACTGGAAACACTGGGGACTCTTTTGCTCAGGGTTGGGGCATCAGAGGACCGGTGAGGAGCGCACTCCCACTCACCAATCCAGGACAAACAGACTGTGGGCTGCTGGCAAAACTGGGGCAACTTCCAACTTCCTTAGGGAGCACGGTGGTCCCCCTCCCTCGGGCTGGATCAACAGTTGGCCTGGTGGGGAATGACTTCCCACCCACCAGGCTGGGGTCAAAGGATCCAGGGGCAACAAGGGTATCCTTGGTGAGGACCGTGGTCCCACTCACCAAGGCTGGGGTATCAGGACAAGGGGCAACAGGCTTGGGACTGCTGATGAGGACTGTTGTCCCACTCATCACAGCCAAGGTTTTACAGGGCCTGGTGGGCTCGCTCCCAACCACCAGGTCAGGGGTCACATAGGGGCTGGTGGGCTCACTCCCACCCACCAGTTCACAGTCTACAGGGACAGCACAAGGGGCAGCAGCACTGCATTGTGGCAGTCTGCTGGGGTCCTCTTCTTCCAGGCAACAAACTCCAAGGCCATTCTCTGCCTTGAGGAAGACCGCAATCCCATTCCTCAGGGCCATAACATCCACGACCCTGGAGAGCACACATTTCTCTTTCTCCAGGGCAGTATCCAATAACAAAGGGGAAGGACAGGGGCTGCTGGTGGGGACCTGTGTCTCATCCACAGCAACAGGGGTTTCCCAGGCCCTGGGGAGCTCGCTCCTACTCACCAGGTCAGGGTTCACAGGGTGGCTGGTGGGGAACGCATTCCCACCCACCAGTTCACAGTCCATAGGGTCAACAAGAGGGCCAGCAGCACTGTTCTCCTTCAGTCTGCTAGGGTCCTCTTCTTTCAGGCCACAAACTCCAAGGCCATTCTCTGCCTTGAGGAAGACCGCAGTCCCATTCCTCAGGGCCATAACATCTGCACCCCTGGAGAGCACACATTGCTCCTTCTCCAGGGCAGTGTCCATTAACAAAGGGGAAGGACAGGGGCTGCTGGTGGGGACCTGTGTCTCATCCACAGCAACAGGGGTTTCCCAGGCCCTGGGGAGCTCGCTCCTACTCACCAGGCCAGGGTTCACAGGGGGGCTGGTGGGGAACGCATTCCCACCCACCAGTTCACAGTCCATAGGGTCAACAAGAGAGCCAGCAGCACTGTTCTCCTTCAGTCTGCTGGGGTCCTCTTCTTTCAGGCCGCAAACCGCAGGGCCATTCTCTGCCCTGAGGAAGACCGCAGTCCCATTCCTCAGGGTCGTATCAACCGTGCCCCTGGAGAGCACACATTGCTCCTTCTCCAGGGGCAGTGTCCATTAACAAAGGGAGCATCTTCTTGGGTCTGCGGGTGAGCTCTCTCTCACTCACAACAGTAGGAAAAACAGGGGAAGGGGCCAAATGTCCACCAGGGGGGACGGTTGTCCCACCCCCTGGTACAGGGGCATTCTTGGGGCTGAGGAGCAGCGAATTCCAACTCCTCAGGTCCGGGGTAACAAAGGGGCTGGTGCGTATCACTGTCTCACTCCCCCAGCATGGGCAACCCAGGGGCTCTGGATGTCTTGAAAGTACTGTTGCTCGACCGACAGTTTAAGTTGGGCCACCGTCTCTTCCGACGGATTGGGTCCTAGGTGGGGCAGTAGATTCCTCATTCTCCACCCCACCGGGTCGCAGGACTCAAAGGACTGTTCCATTCCAAGGTCGGAGCCTCCATCCCAGGGCGGGTTGGCCAGCCAGGCCACATCTTCCTGCGGTATAGTATATGGGGGGGCCGCCCGTGGTCCCTCCCCCGTATGCCTCGCAACTTTCCGGATAAGGCCTTGGTAAGCTCGCTCCAGATGCCACTCTTGCTCCACCAGGTCCTCCAGCTCCTCTGCTAGCTCAGGGATATTCTGGAACCCCATCATCTCCTCCCGGGCATCCCTGATTTCCCAAAACCTACTCTCCTCCTTGCTGCCAAAGTTGGGGTCGACACAGATGGCCTCCCATCCTACTCCTGGGCCATTGTATCCATTGCCCGCAGCAGAACAAGAGGGGCGGATCATGCTGTAATACTTCTGCTCCGCTTTCTGGTACAGGGCGATATACTGATCCTGTAGCTTACTTTCCACCTTCACAAAGCAGTCCATGCTGTCCTCCCAATCCCGCAGAGGATTGTCCCCCAGAAGCGGCCATCGCAATGCCACCAGCTTCTCAATCCGTCTCCAGTTGGGCTTAACAGCGCCCATTGGTCCTAGATTTGCCATGTTCCACAGGCAGGATCCCAGGTACCTCCTAATGCAGTGGATACAAGTACTCCAAGTTCCAGGATATCCAAGTTGCTTTGGCCATCCACTGCTCGCTGCGCTGCTGAGACCGGGGTCAAGCCAGCGGCTATATCTCCCCCTGGATGCTGGTCTCAGTTTTGCTGTTGCTCCACCCACTGCTCGCTGCGCTGCTGAGACCGGGGTCAAGCCAGCGGCTATATCTCCCCTGGATGCTGGTCTCAGATTCGCTGTTGCTCCATCCACTGCTCGCTGCGCTGCTGAGACCGGGGTCAAGCCAGAGGCTATATCTCCCCCTGGATGCTGGTCTCAGTTTCAGTTCCTTGGGATAAGCCGAATCCCGCCGCTTGCCACCAGTTGTAACGTGACGCCTTGTATCATAAGCTGGATACCTTTTTTATAGTTCCCCTTCTCCCTCAGAATAACACTCTAATAGTAAACTGACCCTCCTGTTCCCAAACATCAGCCGAGACTTGATGAAGGGAAGAACTCTCTTTTATTGACTCAAACACACAGGTTATATGCACTACAGAGACTCTTATCTAGATCAGCATGCAAACGAGGACTTGGGACAGTGTTTCTATGCTTGACCAATCAGCCACCAGCACCCTTATCAGGATAAGAATGCAGATTAGGAATTGAAATCCTACATTCTTAACTGGCTCATCAATAACCGCCTCTGATTGGTCAAGGAAGCACAGCAGGAATCAATTAACATTCCTTAGCACAGAACTGTAGTATAGTGGAATCAAAGCCCAACCCCCCCACTATCTCTGCACTCTGCACTAAGCTCAGTCCATGGGTGTTAGTATTTTGGGTAGAAATAGTCTCTAACACACCAATATCTCCCATAGTCACCACAGTTCTGTCACAATTACCATTTACACTTATATTAGAGAAGAGATGTGTAAGGGGTAATATGATTACCATTTACACTTATATTAGAGAAGAGACGTGTAAGGGGTGATATGATACCATTTACACTTATATTAGAGAAGAGACGTGTAAGGGGGATATGATTACTATTTACACTTATATTAGAGAAGAGACGTGTAAGGGGTGATATGATTACCATTTACACTTATATTAGAGAAGAGATGTGTAAGGGGTAATATGATTACCATTTACACTTATATTAGAGAAGAGACGTGTAAGGGGAGATATGATTACCATTTACACTTATATTAGAGAAGAGACGTGTAAGGGGTGATATGATTACCATTTACACTTATATTAGAGAAGAGACGTGTAAGGGGTGATATGATTACTATTTACACTTATATTAGAGAAGAGACGTGTAAGGGGTGATATGATACCATTTACACTTGTATTAGAGAAGAGACGTGTAAGGGGGATATGATTACTATTTACACTTATATTAGAGAAGAGACGTGTAAGGGGTGATATGATTACCATTTACACTTATATTAGAGAAGAGACGTGTAAGGGGCGATATGATTACCATTTACACTTATATTAGAGAAGAGATGTCTAAGGGGATATGATTACCATTTACACATATATTAGAGAAGAGAAGTGTAAGGGGTGATATGATTACTATTTACACTTATATTAGAGAAGAGACGTGTAAGGGATGATATGATTACCATTTACACTTATATTAGAGAAGAGACGTGTAAGGGGGATATGATTACTATTTACACTTATATTAGAGAAGAGACGTGTAAGGGGAGATATGATTACCATTTACACTTATATTAGAGAAGAGACGTGTAAGGGGGATATTATTACCATTTACACCTATATTAGAGAAGAGATGTGTAAGGGGAGATATGATTACTATTTACACATATATTAGAGAAGAGACGTGTAAGGGGTGATATGATTACTATTTACACTTATATTAGAGAAGAGACATGTAAGGGGGATATGATCACTATTTACACATATATTAGAGAAGAGATGTGTAAGGGGTGATAAGATTACAATTTACACATATATTAGAGAAGAGACGTGTAAGGGGGATATGATTACCATTTACACTTATATTAGAGAAGAGAGGTGTAAGGGGGGATATGATTACCATTTACACATATATTAGAGATGAGAGGTGTAAGGGGGATATGATTACCATTTACACTTAGAGAAGAGACGTGTAAGGGGTGATATGATTACCATTTACACTTATATTAGAGAAGAGACGTGTAAGGGGGATATGATTACCATTTACACTTATATTAGAGAAGAGATGTGTGAGGGGTGATAAGATTACAATTTACACATATATTAGAGAAGAGACGTGTAAGGGGGATATGATTACCATTTACACTTATATTAGAGAAGAGAGGTGTAAGGGGGGATATGATTACCATTTACACATATATTAGAGATGAGAGGTGTAAGGGGGATATGATTACCATTTACACTTATATTAGAGAAGAGAGGTGTAAGGGGGGATATGATTACCATTTACACATATATTAGAGAAGAGACGTGTAAGGGGGATATGATTACCATTTACACTTATATTAGAGAAGAGACGTGTAAGGGGTGATAAGATTACAATTTACACTTATATTAGAGAAGAGACGTGTAAGGGTGATATGATTACCATTTACACTTATATTAGAGAAGAGACGTGTAAGGGGTGATAAGATTACCATTTACACTTATATTAGAGAAGAGACGTGTAAGGGTGATATGATTACCATTTACACAAATATTAGAGAAGAGACGTGCAAGGGGGGATATGATTACCATTTACACATATATTAGAGAAGAGACGTGTAAGCGGTGATATGATTACCATTTACACATATATTAGAGAAGAGACGTGTAAGGGGGATATGATTACTATTTACACATATATTAGAGAAGAGACGTGTAAGGGGTGATATGATTACCATTTACACTTATATTAGAGAAGAGACGTGTAAGGGAAGATATGATACCATTTACACTTATATTAGAGAAGAGAGGTGTAAGGGATGATATGATACCATTTACACTTATATTAGAGAAGAGAGGTGTAAGCGGCGATATGATTACAATTTACACATATATTAGAGAAGAGACATGTAAGGGCGATATGATTACCATTTACACTTATATTAGAGAAGAGATGTCTAAGGGGATATGATTACCATTTACACATATATTAGACAAGAGACATGTAAGGGGGATATGATTACCATTTACACATATATTAGAGAAGAGACATGTAAGGAGGATATGATTACCATTTACACTTATATTAGAGAAGAGACATGTAAGGGGGATATGATTACCATTTACACTTATATTAGAGAAGAGACGTGTAAGGGGTGATATGATTACCATTTACACTTATATTAGAGAAGAGACGTGTAAGGGGGATATGATTACCATTTACACATATATTAGAGAAGAGACGTCTAAGGGGTGAAATGATACCATTTACACATATATTAGAGAAGAGATGTGTAAGGGGGATATGATTACCATTTATACATATATTACAGAAGAGACGTCTAAGGGGTGAAATGATACCATTTATACATATATTAGAGAAGAGATGTGTAAGGGGGATATGATTACCATTTACACATATATTAGAGAAGAGATGTGTAAGGGGAGATATGATTACCATTTACACTTATATTAGAGAAGAGACGTGTAAGGGGGGATATGAATACCATTTACACATATATTAGAGAAGAGACGTGTAAGGGGAGATATGATTACTATTTACACATATATTAGAGAAGAGACGTGTAAGGGGGATACGATTACCATTTACACTTATATTAAAGAAGAGATGTGTAAGGGTGATATGATTACCATTTACACATATATTAGAGAAGAGATGTGTAAGGGGTGATATGATTACCATTTACACTTATACACTTATATTAGAGAAGATATGTCTAAGGGGATATGATTACCATTTACACATATATTAGAGAAGAGACGTGTAAGGGGTGATAAGATTACCATTTACACATATATTAGAGAAGAGACGTGTAAGGGGGATATGATTACCATTTACACATATATTAGAGAAGAGACGTCTAAGGGGTGAAATGATACCATTTACACATATATTAGAGAAGAGACGTGTAAGGGGTGATATGATTACCATTTACATATATATTAGAGAAGAGACGTGTAAGGGGAGATATGATTACCATTTACACTTATATTAGAGAAGAGATGTCTAAGGGGATATGATTACCATTTACACATATATTAGAGAAGAGAAGTGTAAGGGGGATATGATTACCATTTACACTTATATTAGAGAAGAGACGTGTAACGGGGATATGATTACCATTTACACATATATTAGAGAAGAGATGTGTAAGGTGGATATGATTACCATTTACACTTACATTAGAGAAGAGAGGTGTAAGGGGTGATATAATTGCCATTTACTCATATATTAGAGAAGAGAGGTGTAAGGGGTGATATGATTACCATTTACTCTTATATTAGAGAAGAGACGTGTAAGGGGAGATATGATTACCATTTACACATATATTAGAGAAGAGACGTGTAAGGGGCGATATGATTACCATTTACACTTATATTAGAGAAGAGACGTGTAAGGGGCGATATGATTACCATTTACACTTATATTAGAGAAGAGATGTCTAAGGGGATATGATTACCATTTACACATATATTAGAGAAGAGAAGTGTAAGGGGTGATATGATTACCATTTTCACATACATTAGAGAAGAGACGTGTAACGGGGATATGATTACCATTTACACATATATTAGAGAAGAGATGTGTAAGGTGGATATGATTACCATTTACACTTACATTAGAGAAGAGAGGTGTAAGGGGGATATGATACCATTTACACATATATTAGAGAAGAGAGGTGTAAGGGGTGATATAATTGCCATTTACTCTTATATTAGAGAAGAGAGGTGTAAGGGGTGATATGATTACCATTTACTCTTATATTAGAGAAGAGACGTGTAAGGGGAGATATGATTACCATTTACACATATATTAGAGAAGAGATGTGTAAGGGGTGATATGTTTACCATTTACACATACATTAGAGAAGAGATGTGTAAGGGCTGATATGATTACCATTTACACATACATTAGAGAAGAGATGTGTAAGGGTGATATGATTACTATTTACACATATATATTAGAGAAGAGACGTGTAAGGGGTGATATGATTACCATTTACACATATATTGGAGAAGAGATGTGTAAGGGAGATAGGATTACCATTTACACATATATTAGAGAAGAGACATGTTAGGGGGGATATGATTACCATTTACACATATATTAGAGAAGAGACATGTAAGGGGTTATATGATTACCATTTACACATATATTAGAGAAGAGACGTGTAAGGGGTGATATGATTACCATTTACACTTATATTAGAGAAGAGAGGTGTAAGGGTGATATGATTACCATTTACACATATATTAGAGAAGAGACGTGTAAGGGGTGATGTGATTACCATTTACACATATATTAGAGAAGAGATGTGTAGGGGGCGATATGATTACTATTTACACATATATTAGAGAAGAGATGTGTAAGGGGCGATATGATTACTATTTACACATATATTAGAGAAGAGATGTGTAGGGGGCGATATGATTACTATTTACACATATATTAGAGAAGAGATGTGTAAGGGGCGATATGATTACCATTTACACATATATTAGAGAAGAGACGTGTAAGGGGTGATGTGATTACCATTTACACATATATTAGAGAAGAGAGGTGTAAGGGGTGATATGATCACCATTTACACATATATTAGAGAAGAGATGTGTAAGGGGCGATATGATTACTATTTACACATATATTAGAGGATCTGAGTTATGAAGAGACACCAGCCCTCTGATTGCTAGAGAGAGATGTCTGGCATTGTGTTGCAATGTGTTAGCGAGTTCTCAAACATTGAAGGCATTAAAAGACCCTTATATGTGAGACACAAGAGTCCTGGTTTATTTGTATCAAAGTAAATGAAAGATTCATATTATTAATATTATTATGCAACATCTTATTAATGTTATTTTTCACATTATCTTCGGTTAATGCAGTCTGTACTAAAAACCCTGGATTACAATAAGACTCTTTGGAGACATTTGTTAGTTAAACCCTTGATAAAGTTATTTAGTGAAGATGAATCCAAGACTAATTTTAATTATACGTCAGAGATTCAAAGAGAAACTGTACAGAATATACTGAACAGGTGGATAGATAGATAGATAGATAGATAGATAGATAGATAGATAGATAGATAGATATAAGATAGATAGTTTGATAGATAGATATGAGATAGATAGATAGATAGATAGATAGATAGATAGATACATAGATACATAGATAGATAGATACATATGATATAGATAGATAGATAGATAGATAGATAGATAGATAGATAGATATGAGATAGATAGATAGATAGATAGATAGATAGATAGATAGATAGATAGATATGACATAGATAGATATGAAATAGATAGATATGACATAGATAGATAGATAGATAGATAGATAGATAGATATGAAATAGATAGATATGCGATAGATAGATATGCGATAGATAGATATGAGATAGATAGATAGATAGATAGATAGATAGATAGATATGAGATAGATAGAGATAGATAGATAGATAAATAGATAGATAGATAGATAGATAGATAGATAGATAGATAGATAGATAGATAGATATGAGATAGATATAGATAGACAGATAGATAAATAGACAGATAGATAGATAGATAGATAGATAGATAGATAGATAGATAGATATGAGATAGATAGATAGATAGATAGATAGATAGATAGATAGATAGATATGAGATAGATAGATAAATAGATATATAGATAGATAGATAGATATGCAATAGATAGATATGAGATAGATATAGATAGATAGATAGATAGATAGATAGATAGATAGATATATAGATAGATAGATAGATATGAGATAGATAGATAGATATGAGATAGATAGATAGATAGATAGATAGATAGATAGATAGATAGATAAATAGACAGATAGAGATATTACAGAGTTTATCCTTCTGAGTAATACACTCGATTCTAAGGTAAAATGTATTTAAAAGTTATTACAATTCAGACTTGCATGTTTTGGGTGCAGTACCTCAGTGTCCTGAAACTGTATAGTGGCGCTGTTCCCTTTTATTTATTCTGGTATTTTAATCTCCTGGGTGCTGGACGAATCTCTAACTCATCTATGGGGTTAATAGCTGGTGAGTTAGCTCAGTGGTAAAGTCCCTCACTATGGAGCCTATTAAACCTCAGGGTTGCAGGTTTGATTCCCAGCAGCGTGAACTCAGCCCTTCATCCTTCTGAGGTGGATAAAAGAGAACCGCTGATTGGGTAATAATAACATCTATTATTACAGCTGCCGATTTGGTTAATTCCGAGAGCGTGCGCTGAAAGCGCTTTTAGTGTCAGTGGGAGAAAGGTGCTATATAAATACTAGTTATTATAATAGCCAGTTAGTCATATAGGAACTGTATCTCTGACATTATCCCTGTGTTTCTGACCTTTTCACCCAGTTGTCCGGCAGGTTGTGAGCGGCGTAAAGATGGAAGGTGAAGTGCGAATCCCCGCGCTCATCACCGCTGTTCACATGGTTGGGAATGTCCACGTGAAACTCGGCATTAAAACTGCGGCTGTAGATATTGATCAGACTGGAGATGGCGCTAGAGAGCTCTACAACAGCAATCTGGGGGTCAGCTTGTAAAGCAGAAATGACAACAATGTAAATCTAAATTCCACGAGAATCAATAAATAAAACAATAAAATGCAGACTTTATCAGAGACGGGACGGTTTCTGTTAATTCACTAAATTCTCTGCTGATACTTTGTTGAGATTTAGTATTTTCTGTTTTATAATTTAAAAATCAACAAGGTTCACCACATGGGTGAATCCATGTTCCACCCCTGATAGTATATATATATATTTATTTATATGTGTGTGTATAGTATGTATATATGTATGTAGTATATATACTAGTTGAACAGCCCGTTACGCGGGCCACAGTGCCACTGCCACCCGGTCGCGGGGCAGTCACACGCAGTGGAGACTGCCCACGCCGCGGCTGATACAGAGCTGGACTCTCCTTCTGTATCAGCCGCGGCGCGGGCAGTCTCTACTGCGCATGACTGCAGCATGTGCAGCAGTGTCTACTGTGCATGTCGCGGCGTTACACACATATTAGCTAATTATTATATAGGATATGCAAATAAACAAAGTATTGGTGCACATCCAAATTTTCATCACCATTAGACTAACGGAGTCAGCTCTCAGGATAAAGTCTATTAAGGTTAATAAATGCCTAAAGTAGGAGAGATTCAGCTGACAAGACAATCCATATTGAGGTTAGGAACTTGCTAATAATTATGAGGTACCTTGGCGTGGTGGCAAGCTTAGCATTCTTTTTTTTTTCCCTTAACTTTCGTCTTAGTTTATTGGAAAAAAAAATTACATTACATAATAAACATTTGCACTCACATATATCTAGCCAATCATCACCCCATCCCCACCCACCAACCCATACCCCTCTCCCCCCCACCACGTGCCAGAGTTCGTCATCCAGATCTACATCACCATTAGATTAACGGAATTCCCACTGGGCCTAATCTCCTGACCTGCTTCCCTCAAGGTCATCTCCTTCCAAGTGCCCCAAATCTGATTGTATTTTCTCATATTAGAACATGAAGCGTAGTATGATTTTTCCATAGAGCTCTGATATTCTACTTGTTGACAGATCTCGTTCCATGTCAGAACTGTCTTAGTCCCCCATCTCCTAGCTATGCCAGTTTTTACAGCCAACATTATTTTTATCACCAAAAGAGAATATACTGTTGACTCCAAAGGTAAATCAAGGTGAAACAAAAATGATTTTGGGGTCAATTCTCCCAAATTTTTAAACAATTTCATCAAGATATCCCCCCAAACATTTTTTAACTTGATCTAACCCTCTGCAAATCCACCAAATGTGATAGTGGGTCCCTTCCTCTTCTTCTCATCTCCAGCACATCCCACTATTATTCCTTCAGTCTCGTTGGAACCATATACCCCCGATGTAACAATTTGTAATGGACTCCCTGCGGAGTTATACAATGGACATCTTTTAGAAGGTTGATACATGAAGCGTTCCAGGTCTCCTCTGGATAGTCGTCCCCCAAACCCTCCTTCCATTTCTGTATAGACTTAGGAACCTCTAAAGAAACCGTTGTTGCAACAAGTCTGGAAAGTTTAGAAATTTGTTTTTTCCTGTGGTGAGCATTCATAAAGATATCCAAAGGTTCCGGTTTTCCTACCTTCCTAACTCTACACAAATCTCTTATTCCCTGATAAATCAGAAAATCCTGATATCCAACCCCATATCTTTCCTGTATCTGCTGAAATACTACAATGTGTCCCTCTCTATGTAAATCCCCAAAATTTTTGATTCCTCTTTCCATCCAACTTTGTAACCTTACATTTGAGATATACATCCCCGTCACTTGAATTGGGGTTAGAGTAGAGATCATATTATTACTTTTAATAATTTGTTTAAATTTGCTTATCGTTTTTACAGCGTCTGTTACAACCGGATTTTGAAAAGCGTCTGATTTTATTAGTCCAGATGCCGACCGTAGCAAATTTAGTAATTCTATATCACCTGCTTGTGCCCTTTCAAGATCGTACCATCCCTGTTTACTATCTCTCTCAATATCCCATGCCACAACATGGGAAAATATAACTATATCATGTAACAATCCTATATCTGGAAACCCTAACCCTGTATACCTTCTCCCCCTGTCTATAACAGACCTGGCTACTCTTGGTTTCTTATTCTGCCAAACAAATCATGTCAAAATCTTTGTCAATCCATCCAAAATTTTCAGTGTGACTCTGAGTGGTATCATCCTAAAATAATATTTTATTTTTAAAAATATTTTTAAAATTATCTTGGGGAGTAGATATGAATTAACAATGTTTATCCTTCCCATCCAAGATAATTGTACCCCCTTCCAATCTGTAACACGTATATCTAATTCTGCCCATATATGGCTATAATTTAACTTAACAGTCTGTTTCCAATCCATAACCACTGTAATGTCCAGATATTCCAGATATTCTCTGGATCATTGGATCTTAAAGCCTTGCTTCAAATCCTGAAGCTGCTGTGGGGCCATAAATGCTGAAATCAATTGTGTGTTATCTAGATTGACTTTATAATTTGAAAATATTCTGTATTGTTCTGTTATATCCAGTACCACCAGTATTGATGTCATAGGGGAAGATAGAGGCAAAAGAATGTTGTCTGCATATAATATCACTTTATATGAAGCTCCACCCATCTCTATTCCCCTTACCTCTATCCAATTTCTTATTTTAGCTGCTAATGGTTCTATTGAAATGACATAGAGTAATGGGGCTAGCGGACACTCCTGCCTCGTTCCGTTCTTAAAACTAATCAGTTTTCAGTGAGGGTCCCACCACCCTGGCCTGAGGAGAGGAATACAGTGCCATAGTACTTTTCTTAAAAAACCCACTTATTCCAAAACTGTCAAGTGCCTCCGACAGGAATCTCCAAGAGAACCTGTTGAAGGCCTTCTCTGCATCCAGCACCAAGAAAACCGATGGTATAGATCTCCTTTCATCCCCCGCCATAAGACCAAATATCTTTCTTGTATTATTCCACCCCCTCTCCCGACCATAAATCCAGATTGATCTAGATGTATAAGATATGGAAGCACTAATTTTAGCCGTTCCGCCAAAGCTTTTTAGGAAATTTTAACGTCCAGATTTATGAAAGATAACGGCCTACAATTGGAAATACATTGTGGGTCCTTCCCTGGTTTCAGAATCGGGCATATGGAGACCATCAGCATCTCTGCAGGAAAACAGCCCTTTTCCTCTATATAATTATAAAGTCTCACAAGTACAGGAGATATCAATGGTTCTAATGTCTGATAGAACAAGGACATGTACCCATCAGGTCCAGGAGATTTTCCCTCTTTCAACCTTAAAATAGCTAACCTCACTTCCCTTAAAGAAAAAGGCTGATTTAAAAATTCCCGCTTTTCTACTGAAATCTTAGGGAGACCAAACTGCTCCAAATAATCTTTTATTTCCTTCTCAGTTTTCCTTGTCCCCTCGATATTATAAAGGGTACTATGGAATTCTATCAGGGTCTATATATGTATCATTCTTTACAGTTATCTTCTTAATTCTTTTCCTTTCCTGCTGGTGTTTAAGTTTATTAAAAAGATTCCTAATTGGCCTGTTATTACTATAGTACCACTTTTGTCTAAAATAACGTATAGCTCCACCACGGGCTCTGTGTTCTTTCCTTTCTACCTCTCTCTGTCTCTCATTTATCTTCCTTCTCCTCACTTACCTCCTCTTTGCTGTACTCTGGAGATCTACGATTCCTCCTCCGAGAGACTCCATAAAGATCCCTCAATGTCACATTAACCAGAAGTCCCTTTCCCTACTGATATCCGTATATGTTTAATTTGTTGTCTAATTTACTTATTCATGTAACTTGAATGATTTATTGCTATCTATATTATGGATCATACTTTGATCCTTGTGTTCTTTGAAACTTGTATTACTTTTAACTTCAATAAAGCTTTATTTGGGGAAAAAAAAAACTTATAGCTCCTCCAATTTTTTCATCCATTTTGATTTTAACTTGCAACCTAATTTCCTCCATCTCCCTACTCGTTTCTTCTAATGGAGATATTTTATTCAATCTCTGTTTCTGTGCTAGCAATATATATAAGTCCGATAGTGTCCTACCCTGTTGCTACCTTGAGTAGATCTCCTTCTTAATGAGGTACCCCCTGATGGTAAAGTTAAGGGTTCCCCACAAAGAAGAAAGAGCTACTCCCTGACTATCCTTCTCTTTTATAAACCTTTCCACTTCCGTTTTTAACTTCTTTCGATATCGCCGAACCTAAACAATTCTCACTCGTTCTCCAGTCAGGGCGAAACATTCTGAAGTCACTCTTTATTATTAAGTAAACTGGAGCGTGATCCGTCCATATAATATCTCCTGTACTTGATGATACACAGCTTTTCAGCCTCACTGCTCTAGTAAACCACGTATTGATTCCAGAAGACGACTAGTGCCTATTAAAAAAAAAGGTAAAATGTCTCTTCCGGTGATGCTATGTTCTCCATATGTCACATAACCCGCTCCTATTTATCAAGTTAGTAAATGTATCTGCTATAACTCTCAACATTATAATCCACCTTTTTTCCTCTCCCCAGTTTTTTATCCAACTCAATATCTAATATAGCATTCGTATCTCCCCCTATTATTAACATTCCCTTTGTTAAGTTCTGTATCCTATCCACTACCTTCTTCAAAACATTTACTGAAGACTCGTTGGGAGCGTACACATTCCACAGAGAATATTCCCTATTATTAATCTGCAGATAAGAATCACAAATCTTACATTAGGATCTATCTCCTGGTGGATATATTCAGATTCAATTGTGTTAGATATTATTATGCCACTCCTCTTTTTTTGATCCACACAACTTGCCGTATATATTATTGGAAATCTCTGGTATCTCCACAAATCCCTCCCTTTCCTATCCCATTGAGTCTCCTGAACAAATCAAACCTGAACTTTCTCTTGATTCAACATACTATACAAATAGGACATTTTATAAGCTGAATTTAAACCCTGTGCATTTTTGATGACAAACTTAATGCTCACAAGTCAGGAAACCTAGCCCAATTCTGTTATCACACCCCATACACCCTGACCATGAACCTGAAAATCGTACCTCTGGCAAATCTCCCCAATACAACACACTCAAAATCCCAATCAAAGTAAGAGTTACAATATAAAACTCCCAGCTGTGTCTCTGAAACCCTACAACCTTCCCTTTACCAATTCCCCCCAAATACAATATTTCTCACAACCACCGGACATGCTCAAGGACAGACTCCATAAGGGTCACCCAGCTTCTCTACCCATATTTGTTCCTTACCCGATGTATCCTTCCACATCCAGGGTGACCCCTACTTCAATACAGTGTTTTCCCATTCCAATATTAACCATCCCCTATCTATTTTACTGACAGGACCCCCTCTCCGGTCAGTCCTTTCCCACCACCAGTGGACCAGTCGGTATCTCAATTCCCCAAACTGATCCATCAATGGTGCAGCCCGGACCCCAGAACACCCACCCTGTCACCATACCCCTTTATTTAAAGCCTTATCCCCTTGAGCATATTTGAGAGCCATCCTTCTAAAAAAAAACCTAAATTCACTACTCATATCAATTGTGTGTAAAGTGCTTATTAAATGTTTCCCGTTTCCAAACCAATCCCCCAAGCCATAATATATTCCTTCCGCTGTTCAATATTATTGATTCCCTTTCTATTTTAATGACAGAACACAATTTCAGACAAGCCTTCACGCCACCATCGGTAAACCAGTCAGCAATCCCCCCCCAACTGGTCCACCAGTGGCGGTGCCAGGCCCCCGAAAACGTGCCCTGCCATCACAACCTCGGTAAAAAACATTATGCCTTTAAATCTAGACCTCCCAAAACGTCCTGAGTCTGCCCTAAACATGAGGAGTTGAAAAAAAAAAAACATCAGCCTGTTGCCCTACCACTACTTTAAACCACCCACCCCATCTGAATCAGCTTCTCTACCGCTGTGCTGGGGTTGTTCAGTCTCACCACACTATTATCTTTCTTTATAACTACACAAACCGGATTCTTCCTCAGTAGAGTGATAACATCCCCAAACATTTTCCTATGGAGTCTTGTATAGACTGACAAATCTGGAAACAAACTTAAATGGGCATATTCGCTCTCTCCTTTATGCCCTCTAAAGTTCTTAAGAATCAAGTCCTTTATTTGTAAATGTCTGAAGCAGATAATGATGTCTCTTGGTTCATCCTGATGTAAAGAGTCTCTAGTTTTCTGTAACCTGTGGATTCACTCAGATGGTTTTAAATCAGTTTGTTCTTTTTCCACATAACAACATTCTCAGACAATAGCCTTCCAGCTGGTTATCTATTATACTTTCAGATATTCCTCTAATTCTCATATTTTGCCTTCTACTTCTATCTTCATTATCCGAAACCTGTAATTCTAGTTTAGCAAAATTCTGTCTCAGGATTTCATTATTGTTCTTCAAGTTAACCATCTCTCGCTGGAGGACCTCAATCTGCTCCTTCTGTGATGACAGTTTCTTTACTATCCCCACAACTTCTTGTTTGATTTTCTGTATGGTAACGCTAGTGTCCTCTCGAATCCTAAAGAACAAATCATCCAACGCCTCCGACAGCATTGTCTGAGTTAGTACCGCTTCCGTCTGGTCCCCAGAGTTCCCCTCCGATCCCTCCACTGCTTCTTCTTGAACCTGGGCACATTTCTTATTCTCTTTCTCAGTTCTGTCTCTGAGACTATAGAATCTGAGGTTACACAATCCATACTGATGTTTCCTTGTGCAGACTTCCTTTTCCCAATTTTGTCCTTACCCAAGGTTGGAGAACAGAAGGAGTTTATTGGTTTTACTGCCTGCGTTTTCTCCCTTTCTCCAGCTTTATCTTTCTTAGGGCCCATCATTATTCGTAATAACTTATATATTGAAATGATGGTTTCCCTTCTCTTCACCTCCTCTTTTTCCCTTCTTTCCTTTACTTACTCTCTTCCCCCTCCTCTAATTTGCCAAAGCTTGGTATGCCATTACAGTCCCCACCACCACCTCTTATGTGCATACCATATTTTAATTACTGCTCTTCATAAAGTGCACTTCACTTATCTCAGTCTCAAATCAAACAGTTCAGACAATCTGATGACAGTCCTGTCTTAAATAGGCAAGGACATTTTTATCAGACACTTTACTTATTTCAGGAGCAACTGCTGTTCCAGCGAGGCTTCTTATGTGTACAGGTGAGATTTCATGCTTTTAACCCTTCCACCACTGCCTCTCGCCTTTAGTTCCTCCATCAGAGATTCCTTCATCTGAATACAACGTGCTCGAGGTACCCCGCGTCCAGTCCTCCTCTCCACAGGAGCTTCAACTTAGGTTGCGGTGCGGGGGTGCTCACATCACAGATGGTCAAACTGAACTCCGTCACTTGCCTCCTGCGTATGGCTTTCCTGATGCGGCTTCTTTTCACACCTGATCCGCGATATCGCTACCTATGTAGCTCCTGCATCTCTATACTGCTGCCGCCTATCGGCTGCCAATTCTCGGGCAGTCTCTATTGTCTCTGATACTGCGGAGGTATTGAGAGGGTGAAGAGAGTAGTCTGCCCACCGAAATCTCACCCCAGTCTAGGACGCTGCTCCGTCACCACACCCCTTCCGTCCTTACATAAGCATTCTATGGCCATATGATGTGACTAAATCCTCATCTTTAATACAGTAGTGATATGCAGGCACAATGCCACAGAGTAAAGGGTTAATGGTGATGAATATTTGGATGTGCACCAATACTTTGTGTATTTGCTTTTAGCTATTAGGGTCAAAATTGGTTCCACTCCAGCAACTGCAAATGTTTTTTTTCTTTGGGTGTGCTTACCAAAACCTGGATTGGATTTATGTATCTATATGCATAGTATGTATATATGCATAGTATGTATATATGTATGTAGAATGCATTGTGATTGGCTGGACACAATCACACATCATTATCAGTGGGTGTGTCTGGTTCAGATGGATTGTGATTGGCTGCACACAAGCACACACCATTATCTGTTGGTGTGACTGGTGCAGGTGGATTGTGATTGGCTGGACATAAGCACAAATCACTATCAATGGGTGTGTTTGGTACAGATGGATTGTGATTGGCTGGACACAAGCACACTTCATTATCAGTGGGCGTGTCTAGTGCAGGTGGATTGGGATTGGCTGGACACACATGCACATCATTATCAGTGGGTGTGTCTAGTGTAGGTGGATTATGACTGGCTGGACACAAGCTTATATCCCTTATCACAGTTCTGATTAGTAAGAAGGAAGCGAATGAAGAGACATTTTACCTGTCAGGGCTCGTGGGCTGCTTTGTTGTCGGATCTGTAAGAAAAAGAGCAAAATCAATGATCTGAGAACTGGAACTTACAGAGAAGAGAGTCAGTGACTAACTGGAGGACCAGGTCACAGACAGACTCACTGAGTCCTGGACAAATGACCTATACACTGGCACCGAATAGTCTGAATATAATCACTGGGAGGGTCCATCTCTCTCTGGGCTGATTGACTCACTTGTGTTATTATAAGGATTTCTGTACAAAGTGCCAGTTACCTTACTATGATATGGACATAGCATGGAAATCTTCATGGCCCCAATGAATTTTAGCAATCTGTAGTTAGCCCTGGACATCAGGAAGATGGAGGAGGACATGACAGATGCTGGAAGACAGTTAAACTAAAGGAGGCAGAGGCCATGAGCCCACTTAACCCTTTAATGGATAGAGCAGTGCGGAACACATTGTGGTGCAATGTATTGTACACCCCTCTGGTCCCTGAATGGCTGATTATCATACGAGGTGGGTGGAGATTGCGTCATATCACTGTCATGTCTGGATCCATAGATAACATACTGATTAACCCATTGAGTGCCACAGGGGTATACATCGCATTGCTTTGCAATGCATTGCATACCCCTCTGGCACTAAAAGGGTTAAAGATGTTATTTCTTGACCAAATGTCCAAGGGAATACTTCTGCCCATAATAGGGTAAGTGGAGGCTATTTTTGGGGCTGTTTGGGGTCGTTATGAACACCTGCCTGGTCATTAAAGGGTTAACGTAGCTGTTTGGAGGCCCTGGTACCACTACACAGTATACAGGTGAAGACACACTGATTTATCCGTCTGTACTCTACCTGGACTGCGCGCAGTTTGCTCAGTGATTCACCTATTTCCTTGGTTTCCACGGCACGAAGCATGTAACAGATTTCTATCGCGGCTTCCAAGAGTGCGCTGACATTCACCTGACAAGGAACCGAATGCAGATAGCGATTAGATGGCATTACTATAGTGATCGAGTGGGTACAGCAACTGTCACAGCATTAACTCATCCTGATCCTCAGTGACACCCCAGAGATGTCTGAGGATGGAGACTCACTACTCCCCAAACCCCTGATCCTCAGTGACACCCCAGAGATGTCTGAGGATGGAGACTCACTGCTCCCCAAACCCCTGATCCTCAGTGACACCCCAGAGATGTCTGAGGATGAAGACTCACTGCTCCCCGAATGCCTGATCCTCAATGACACCCCAGAAATGTCTGAGGATGGAGACTCACTGCTCCCCGAATGCCTGATCCTCAGTGACACCACAGAGATGTCTGAGGATGGAGACTCACTGCTCCCAGAACATCTGATCCTCAGTGACACCCCAGAGATGTCTGAGGATGGAGACTCACTGCTCCCCAAACCCCTGATCCTCAGTGACACCCCAGAGATGTCTGAGGATGGAGACTCACTGCTCCCCAAACCCCTGATCCTCAGTGACACCCCAGAGATGTCTGAGGATGGAGATTCACTGCTCCCCGAACACCTGATCCTCAGTGACACCCCAGAGATGTCTGAGGATGGAGAATCACTGCTCCCCAAACACCTGATCCTCAGTGACACCCCAGAGATGTCTGAGGATGGAGAATCACTGCTCCCCAAACCCCTGATCCTCAGTGACACCCCAGAGATGTCTGAGGATGGAGAATCACTGCTCCCCAAACCCCTGATCCTCAGTGACACCCCAGAGATGTCTGAGGATGGAGAATCACTGCTCCCCGAACCCCTGATCCTCAGTGACACCCCAGAGATGTCTGAGGATGGAGAATCACTGCTCCCCGAACCCCTGATCCTCAGTGACACCCCAGAGATGTCTGAGGATGGAGAATCACTGCTCCCCGAACACCTGATCCTCAGTGACACCCCAGAGATGTCTGAGGATGGAGGATCACTGCTCCCCGAATGCCTGATCCTCAGTGACACCCCAGAGATGTCTGAGGATGGAGACTCACTGCTCCCCGAATGCCTGATCCTCAGTGACACCCCAGAGATGTCTGAGGATGGAGACTCACTGCTCCCCAACCCCTGATCCTCAGTGACACCCCAGAGATGTCTGAGGATGGAGAATCACTGCTCCCCAAACCCCTGATCCTCAGTGACACCCCAGAGATGTCTGAGGATGGAGACTCACTGCTCCCCGAATGCCTGATCCTCAGTGACACCCAAGAGATGTCTGAGGATGGAGACTCACTGCTCCCCGAACCCCTGATCCTCAGT
>JBBDGT010000037.1:61366-137338 GCA_037306005.1 Rhinophrynus dorsalis | reverse complement strand
TGATAGGAAGGTGAGAGGGGTGTGTATTAGTAATGGTAGGAATGTGAGAGGGGTGTATATTAGTAATGGTAGGAAGGTGAGAGGGGTGTATATTAGTAATGGTAGGAAGGAGAGAGCGGTGTGTATTAGTAATGATAGGAAGGAGAGAGCGGTGTGTATTAGTAACTAATTGAACAGCCCATGTACACAGTGCCAGGCAGTAATGGCCATGGTGCAGTCATGCATGGTAGAGACTTCCCGCGCCGTGACTGATAAAGGAGTGAGGTGCTCCGAATTCAGTCCGTAGTCCTCTCTGAGCAGCTACATTCTGAATTCGGAGCACCCCGTTCCGTTATTAGACGCGGCACGGGCAGTCTGTACAGCTCATGAGAGCTTCTGACTAAAATATATTACCGAATTATTATATAGGATGGTAGGAATGTGAGTGTTGTATATTAGTAATGGTAGTTAAGGTAAGAGGGGTATTTATAGGTAAAGGCAGGAAGGTGAGAGGGGTGTATATTAGTAATGGTATGAAGGTAAGATGTGTATTTATATATAAGGGTAGTAAAGTGAGAGGGATGTCTATTAGAGGAAAGTGAGCATGTGTTCCCTAATACAGTCTAGTTGACCCCTTCTTTTACACAGTTCAGGTTACACTTTTATCTCACTGTTAGTTCTGTTTGTGTGAAATAGTTGATGTAAATAGTAGATCAGACTTACTACCTTTTCCCTTCAGTGTGCGACTGTTTTTGCTTCCCCCACAGCCTGGATCTGATACCAGCAGGAGATACTGAGGTTCCCCATGAACTGGACCCAGTGATTGACTGTATAAAGAATCTCCAGCAGGTAAGTCTGCTCCCCATTCTCTTTATACACTGTAATTAACTACTCTGCACCTTCTACTGAACTTACAGTCTGTGGTATTAGAACCAGCTACGGGTCTCAGGTACTGATAGGGTTAATGTGTGAGGGTGAATACATTATTTCTCTAGCGTCATTGAGGGTTGCCGGGACTATGGGGTTAAGCAGCATGCCTATAGGAGGCAGGGCACTCTAAACAAAGGAATTCCTCCCACTTCCCAGATACTAACTCCTCCTGCTGCCTAACTGCCTTCAGTTTTCTTACAGAGTCTTAAAAGGAGGTTCAGGGTAACATCCCACCTGATGAGATCTTCATTAGTTCTTTTATTATTTTACTTTCTCCCAAAGCTTCTGAGGGTCCCCACTTTGTGAGAAGACTTATTTTATTTAACTCTTTCATTCTTAGCTTCCTACCATTGGAATAGCTTACACTCTGATCCACAGAGACCTGAACTCAGCCTTTGGCTGTTATGGGGGTAAAAGCCTTGTAGTTAGTAGGTGATCTTCGTGGGACACATACAGGCTTATTTGAATATTTTTCTTTCATCATCTGGTTATAATTATATAAATATATATATATCTATATATATAAAAGAAGACTTTGTGCCTGCCAAAACACACCCAGGGGAGGCATAAAGCAGGAGTTACTATTCCTATTGGGTGATTCAATCATGCAGGGAATTGGCCCGCCCCCACTATGCAGCCCGCCCACCACTATCAAAGTCAGAAAAAAACAATATGGCCGCCACTTGCTCCTAAACCACAGACAAACACACATGCCCCACTCACACAGCACCAAACTCACACACATGCCCCACTCACAGAGCACCACACAAACACACACACATGCCCCACTCACACAGCACCACACAAACACACACAGACCACCACACACACACATGCCCCACTCACACAGCACCAAACACACATGCCCCCACTCACACACACAGCACCACATACACACACAAAGCCAGAAATAAATATGGCTGACACACACACACAGTCACTCACCCTGACTCCCAGTGGCCTCAGCAGGACCTGTAGTGCGGCACCAGGGGAACAAAATGGCACTCAAAGGGTTAAGGTAGGCCCTCATTGCTCAATTATTTCTTCACTGTCATCATTTCCCATGCAAGACACAGGACAGACAGCCATCAGGTACACACTTAACCCACTGACTGCCACAGGGTTGTGTATCAAGCTTTACCCCTCAGGGAGTGTGTTCAAACCCCTCACACTGTAAACTTGCATTTCCCTCCCACTTCTCCTCCTTCCCCAGCCTATTACTAACACTTTTCCATATTTAGGTTAAGCCCCGCCCCCACTCGCGATTAAGCCACGCCCCTTTAACCTAAATTGCCCCATTGCTCTCTCCACATCAGCAGCACATGAGGGACTCGACAAGTAAAAGTTCACAGGTGTTATACACACAGCACCAAACACCCATACACACACACACACACAAATGCCCTACTCACACACACAAAGCCAGAAAGAAAGATGGCTGACACACAGACACTCACCCTGACTCCCAGTGGCCTCAGCAGGCCCTGTACTACAGCCACTGAGGAACAAAATGGCACTCAAAGGGTTAAGGTACGTCCTCTTTACTGAATTACTTCTTCACTGTCATCATTTGCCATGCAAGACACAGGACAGACAGCCATCAGATTCACACTTAACCCACTGACTGCCACAGGGTTCTGTATCAAGTTTTACCCCTCAGGGAGTGTGTTCAAACCCCTCACACCGTAAACTTGCATTTCCCTCCCACTTCTCCTCCTTCCCCAGCCATTACTGACACTTTTCCACAGTTATGTTAAGCCCCGCCCCCTACTCGCGATTAAGCCCCGCCCACTTTTAACCCAGATTGCCCCATTTGTCTCTCCACATCAGCACCACATCAGTCCCCTCTAGGGACTACACAAGTCAAAGGTCCCAGGTATGAATACACTTCCCACTGCTATTTAACTCTCACATGCCTCTCTATACCTTAACCATTTGAGTGCCAGAGGGGTGCACAACTCATGAGCGCATGTGTTTCTGCTTATATATGTTGCGTGTGTGTTTGTGTACATCTCTGTTACATATGTGTGTCCATGTGTGCATCTCCAGTGTGTCTGTGTGTGTGTATGTCTTTTGCATGTCTCTGCCGCTCACTGTGTGTATGTGCATACCTCCCAACATTTCACATGGCCAAAGAGGGACACTGTAGTTTTAGGTGATATTGTTGGGGGCGTGGCTGGTGGGCAGGGCATTAGTAAGAATTTTTAGGTTATTTCATGACCTATTACTGGTTATTTATGTAACTGAATAAATGATTTTGTGCAAGACCAAAGTATTTTATTTGCACAGACTAATGTATAAACACATATACTGAAGTTTATTGCTTTATTGCTGTAGAGCAAAGTAATACACACCACACAGTCAGGGCTGGTGCAAGCATTTTTGCCACCCTAGGCAAAACCTAATTTTGGCTCCCATTTCGCTCCGCTCCTTGTGTCCCACCCCTTTATACCCTGCCTACTTATACCCAACCTCTTTTCATGATTGTCCTCTCTCTGCCCCCTGAGCCACTCTGCCCCTGGTCTGGAGATGCCTGTAAGAGATGCCCCCCACCAGCTCCAACTTGCCCCTTATCAGCTTCACTTTGGCCCACCAGCTCCACTTTGCCCCTATCAGCTCCACTTTGTCCCCCATCAACTCCAACTTGCCGCCTCAGCTCCAACTTGCCCCCCATCAGCTCCACTATGCCCCCCATCAGCTCCAACTTGCCACCATCAGCTCCACCTTGCCCCCTATCCGCTCCAACTTGCCCCCATCAGCTCCACTTTGCCCCCCATCTGCTCTAATGTGCCCCCACCAGCTCCATTTTGCCCCCTATTCAGCTCCATTTTGCCCCCTCAGCTCCAACGTGCCCCCTCAGCTCCACTTTGACCCCCATCCTCTCCAACTTACCCCCATCAGCTCCACCTTGCCCCCCATCCGCTCCAACTTGCCCCCACCAGCTCCACTATGCCCTCTCAGCTCCAACTTTCCCCTATCAGCTCCACTATGCCCCCCAGCAGCTCCAACTTGCCACCGTCCGCTCCAACTTGCCCCCACATCCGCTCCATCTTGCCCCACCAGCTCCACTTTGCCCCCCTTCAGCTCCAACTTGCCCCCCTCAGCTCCACTTTGATCCTCATCCGCTCCAACTTGCCCCCACCAGCTCCACTTTGCCCCCCACCAGCTCCACTTTTTCCCCACCAGCTCCACTATGCCCCCCATCCGCTCCACTATGCCCCCAGCAGCTCCAACTTGCCAGCATCAGCTCCACTTTGCCCCCCATCCGCTCCAACTTGCCCCCACCAGCTCCACTATGCCCTCTCAGCTCCACTATGCCCCCATCAGCTTCAACTTGCCACCATCAGCTCCAACTTGCCACCATCAGCTCCACCTTGCCCCCCATCTGCTCTAACGTGCCCCCACCAGCTTCACTTTGCCCCCTCTTCATCTTCACTTTGCCCCCTCTTCAGCTTCACTTTGCCCCCTCAGCTCCAACTTGCCCCCTCAGCTCCATCTTGCCCCCATCAGCTCCACTTTGACCCCCATCCTCTCCAACTTACCCCCATCAGCTCCACCTTGCCCCCCATCCGCTCCAACTTGCCCCCACCAGCTCCACTATGCCCTCTCAGCTCCAACTTTCCCCTATCAGCTCCACTATGCCCCCCAGCAGCTCCAACTTGCCACCGTCCGCTCCAACTTGCCCCCACATCCGCTCCATCTTGCCCCACCAGCTCCACTTTGCCCCCCTTCAGCTCCAACTTGCCCCCCTCAGCTCCACTTTGATCCTCATCCGCTCCAACTTGCCCCCACCAGCTCCAACTTGCCCCCATCATCTCCACTTTGCCCCACATCCGCTCCAACTTGCCCCCTCAGCTCCACTATGCCCCCTCAGCTCCAACTTGCCCCCCATCACATACCTGTAGCTCCCGTGCAGTCTTCTCTTCAGTAATGCAGAGCGTGGCGGGAGATCATGAATCCCAGCGCGCTCTGCATTACTAAAGATCCGACCCAATAAGGGAGCGCTGTAGCAACATAGACCTGACTGTGTTGTGGTTCCTGGCGTGGTGTGTGCGGGCGCAGCTCTTCTCCGCTGCATGCCCGCGCCCCCAGTACGTGTGCACCCTAGGCTAGCGCTTACCTCGCCTATAGGTGGAGCCGGCCCTGCACACAGTCTGACCTCCTAAAAAGAGGGACAACAGGGTGGGAAAGAGGGACAGAGGGATTTGGCCCTCAAAGAGGGACACTTGGGATGTATGGTATATGTCTGCCTGTATGTTGCATATGTCTGTGTTTATCAGTGTGTCTGCATTTCACACACGTGCGCCCAATGGTCATAACATGACAGGCAACGCCGTCATACGTTGCTAGTATATATATATATATATATATAAATTCCACTTAAATTTAAATTATTAATACATTTTGTGGTTATTATTTCTATAATTGCAACTATATGTATGTCAGAGCATAGTGCTTTGTGCTTTCCACACAGAGTACCATGCAGTTGGAGTCATTGCTGGTTTCTTTCTACCCATTTAAAATTGGCGCTTCAGCATGCGGACACTAGAGGGCATGTGCATGCAAGTTTCCTCACAGACTGATGGCTATCTCTGCATCAGCCCCGGAGACTCTCCTGCTAGCAGCTTTGTCTACAACTTAAAGAGTGACAGCCTTAAGGTGATAGTAATGTTTCAAAATAACAATTAATCTTCATAGTATTTGGGCCATGGAGAGCATTATTTCAATACTGTCAGAGTTGTAGTACAAGAGTAATTGAATGATAAAGTATCCCCCTTCTCACCCCTTTTACTGATGTAGCACTGTTCACCTCACTTTGTTGTAATTTAGAGTTTTTGGCCATTCGCTTAGCTGACTGCGGAGAAGCAGCGTTATTATTATCTGTATTGGGGACGTTGGTGAGGAACTCAGTCTGCCCTTTAATATTATAGCAGTAGTCTTCTTCAGTGACACGTATATTGTTGGACTACAAGTGTCTGTCTAGACTAAGTCCCTTTAA
Source organism: Rhinophrynus dorsalis (assembly GCA_037306005.1). Lineage (NCBI taxonomy): Eukaryota > Metazoa > Chordata > Amphibia > Anura > Rhinophrynidae > Rhinophrynus > Rhinophrynus dorsalis. The sequence goes on along the minus strand of JBBDGT010000037.1, from coordinate 131,430 downwards.
GACACTGCCTCATGCACTGTGATTTATTGTAAGAAGTAGAAATTTCTAAATCAGGACTTACTGCTAACATTGAGATATAAATGATTCACTTATTACCAATACGGCGCACAAGGAGGAGAAAAAACTAAGAGTAAGATTTCTACATGTAAGAACTGCAATGCCAAAGTTACAATTAGTTTGTGTGCTGAATGTTATATTGGGGAAGCTGCCTTAAAGCGGAACTACCTCCCCTTAGATACATGGCCCTAAATAATTACCCATCTGACGACTAGCTGCTCAGTAGTGCTAGTGGCCAGAATTATTACCGAGTTCATGAGATTTGTAGACTGCTCTGGGAATGGTAGGCAGCAAACCGCGCAGACATCTTTCCATAGTGACGCCTGCGCTGTCAGTCCCTTTGGGAGGTGAACGGCTCATAGCAACACCTCTTAGAGCCGGCTGGGACTGCAGTGCAGGCGCGCAGACGTCACTAGGGAAAGATGTCTGCACTGTTTCCTGGCTGTCATTGCCGGAGCAGTCTGTAAATCTCATGAACAAGGTAATAATTCTGGCCACTAGCGCTACTGAGCAGCTAGACGCCAGATGGGTAATTATTTGGGGCCATGTTTCTAAGGGTTGGTAGTTCCGCTTTAATTGGCATTTAGATGCTCGGCTTCTTCTGTCACAGCATGCGTGCCTTATGGTTAAAAAACTGGAACACGGACTGCTTCCAAAAGATCTTTAATTCCCTTACCCTTAAAAAGATCCCTTGTTTTAGAGTCCGAGTGAGATAAAATTGTCAGCCTTGTCACTGTCAAAATAAACCTAAGAGGTGATTTGTAAACCATCCTCCAGACATCTTTCTAATCGGTCTTCTGGAGATTTCTCTCATTTTCACAAAACAAAACCTTCCTGGACACAAAAGAAATCTGTGTCCAAGGCTTCAGACTCCAAATGCTCTACAGCATGAGATTTGGAGTGTGGTCTCTCTCTTAATCCATCCTCTGGGGGGCAAGGCTCCATAGAGTGGGAGATAGTCACAACAGGTGCCAGTCTATTCAGATGAGAAGTGGTGTACAAACATCTCTCCATTCAAGGACAGTGGACGCTGTTGGAATCCCGCGTTCCCATAAACATCTTAGTATTACAACCAACTTTCTGCTCAAGAGTAAGGGATCCACAGACAAAAGCAGTGGATGCCCTAACAATCCCATGGAATTACAGACTTGTGTACAGTTTCCCTCTACTTCCCAGAATTCTTCACAAAATAAAGGAGGAGATGATGCACGCCATCCTCATAGCACCATTCTGGCCCAGGAGGTTTTGGTTTTACCATCTCAAAGAAATGTCATGGACAGAGCCTTGGCCAGACCTCATCTCTCAAGGTCCAATTTTTCATTGAAACTTACAGAATCTCATTTTGACATTGTGGAACTTGAGACCCAAATTCTTAGGGACAAAGGCTTCAGTTCCCCTGTGATTAAAACCATTCTAGTGCTCATAAACCTGTGTCATCTAGAATATATCACAGAATTTGGAGAATATTTATCTCCTTCTGTGCCACAAACGATCTAGATCCCTCTTCCTTCCATCTTCCATCTCTTCTAGAGTTCCTGCAATCAGGTCTAGAAAAGGGTTTAAGGGTTAATTCTCTGTAAGTCCAAATTTCATTTCACTGTGTATTTTACCAGATTTACAAAGATTGCTTCTCTTCCAGAGAGTCAAACTTTCCTTCAAGGGGTCACAGGATAGCTCCCCCATACAGACATCCTATCCCACCATGGGATTTGAATTTAGTGTTAGAGGCCCTTCAATCCACTCCATTCAAGCTCTTATCATCAGCCTCCATCAGAGACCCACCTTTAAGACAGTCTTTCTTACAGATATTGTTTCTGCAGGAGCAGTCTTACAAATGAGTGCTCTTTCTTGTAATTCTCCGTATCTAATCTTCCACCAAGATAAAGTAGATTTAAGAACAGTCCCAGAGTTCCAGCCTAAAGTCTCTGCTTTTCACATAAACCAGGAAGTGACACTTCCTTCCTTCTGTTCTAATCTTTCTTATTCCAAAGAAAAAGTTATTTACACGTTAAATGTAGTAAGATGGTAAAAACGTTATGTCCAAGTCACTCGATCCTTTAGGACTTCAGGCACCTTGTTTGTGATTCCAGAAGCCCTAAAAAGGCAGAGCACCTCTAAGACTACCTTTGCTTCATGACTTAAACAGGTTATCAGACAAGCTTACAGACTGGAGTCTGTTCCAGTTTCATTCAGAACTACAGTTCATTCTACTAGGGCCCATTCGTGCTTCTTGGGTCTTGAAGAATCAAGTTAGTGTTGACCAGTTGTACAAGGCAGCTACATGGTCATCTGTTCACACTTTCACTAAGTGTTTTTTGGCTGTAAAGTTTTGGGGGCCATTGTTCATTAGTTTTCTTCCCTCCCGGTTGTTTGGGGAGGCTTTGGTATGTCTCCATGGTCCCTGCGTCTCTCAATGACGCTAGAGAAAATGGGATTTTTTTATTTACCAATAAATCCATTTCTCTTAGTCCCGCCCACAGAGAACTTGTTGGTGAGGATGTACGACCTTTTTTTTGACAAATATAAGTGTTCTGCTTCCCTTTCCTGACTCTGCTAATTGAAAACTGAAGTTAGATGTGTGTTGGGGGGGGGGGGGGTTAGCATCTAGGAGGTGGGAGGAGTTTTTTTGTTTGGCGCGCCCTACCTCTATAGACACGCTGCTTATCCCCAACGTCCCTGCATCCCTCATTGGACTAAGAGAAACGGATTTATTGGTAAGTAAAAAAGTATCTGTCCTGAGTAAAATGACCCAAAGTGACCCTTCAGTGGCCCTTCTGCAGGTGAAGGACAAATGTTATAATCCATTGGTTCCCCAGCCCTCTCCTTAGGGACACCTAACAGGTCTGGTCTTTAGAATTTCTCTGCTTCTGTACAGGGGAGTTAATCAGAGGATCAGATGAGTAATTCAGTGGTTCCCCAGCCCTCTCCTTAGGGGCACCTAACAGGTCTGGTCTTTAGAATTTCTCTGCTTCTGTACAGGGGAGTTAATCAGAGGATCAGATGAGTAATTCAGTGGTTCCCCAGCCCTCTCCTTAGGGGCACCTAACAGGTCTGGTCTTTAGAATTTCTCTGCTTCTGTATAGGGGAGTTAATTAGAGGATCAGATGAGTAATTCAGTGGTTCCCCAGCCCTTTCCTTAGGGACACCTAACAGGTCTGGTATTTAGAATTTCTCTGCTTCTGTACAGGGGAGTTAATCAGAGGATCAGATGAGTAATTCAGTGGTTCCCCAGCCCTCTCCTTAGGGACACCTAACAGGTCTGGTCTTTAGAATTTCTCTGCTTCTGTACAGGGGAGTTAATCAGAGGATCAGATGAGTAATTCAGTGGTTCCCCAGCCCTCTCCTTAGGGGCACCTAACAGGTCTGGTCTTTAGAATTTCTCTGCTTCTGTACAGGGAAGTTAATCAGAGGATCAGATGAGTAATTCAGTGGTTCCCCAGCCATTTCCTCTCCCCTAACAAGTCTGGTCTTTAGGGTTTCTATTCATGTGTACAGGGGAGTTAATCAGAGGATCAGACATGTAATTCAGTGGTTCCCCAGCCCTCTCCTCTCCCCTAACAGGACAGGACTTTTGGGTTTCTCTGCTTGTGTATAGGGGAATTAATTAGAAGATCAGAATTGTAACCCTTTGAGCTCTAGGGGGCGTTCAATGCAATGCAATACATTGCACACTCTTCTGGCACCCAAAGGGTTAATCACCTGTGCACAAGCATGGAGACCTGACCTGTTGCGGGTCCATGGGGAGATGGCTGGGGAGCCACTGTTATAAGTAAAAGACCTTTATAGGATTTTGATCAATTATGAGGTGTTTTAACCCCTTGAATACTAACATGGTCTCCCATAGATTGTGAAACACACACTGACAGATGAGACATCTCTGTCATACAAGGGGTTAAATAATTATTAGCTTTATCAATCTTCGTTCAGTTTCATTGTAATTTAGTGCTCAGGTATCAGTGGGTTAATGTCATATAGTCTACTCCCTATTAACCCTATAAGGTCCCCCCCTTCGCCCCTGTAAAGCTGATCTCATATGAAGAATGCTGTGTGCAGGGCGCAGTGATTAGTACAGACCTGTGATGGACTCCATGCAGCCCTGCACACAGCAGTCTTCATATGAGTCTGGTTTTAAAGGGACGAGGGGGCGACCCTCAGTTTGCCCCAGAATTGATCCACTTTTACCCTTGTGTGGTAAGATACATGGTAATGAGGTTGTATGTGATTAACCCCCTGTTCTCTGTCTTTCCAGGAGGTAAAAGAATTAATGGAAACAGCAACAAAAGATCACATTATGATCAAAGTGGAGGAAATGCTTCTGAAGGTAAATGGATCCCAGTGACCTACAATGCAGAGTAATGTCACTGCCAAAGGTGCCTGCAGGGTAACGGCCTCAATACCCCCTGTAATAATGGGCTCCTATGTGACACACCTGCTGTATGGGTACATGGGCACCGTTACAGCCCAGGAGTAATCACTGGGGCCCTGCAGCATGTATTTTTCATAGTGGGTGATCTGCTAAACCTATGTATGGTGCCAATGGGGTTACATATAAATGTTATCATTCTGTCCTGTAACTGAGTCATACTCATTATTGTACTTTGTTTCCTCTCCCCTCTTCCTTCTATTCAGTTGTATGAGGCAGAGACAGTTGGCCATCAAATGAAGAGCAGCACCAATTTACCAGGATGAGCCACGTCACCGGCTCCCCCAGGAGATCCAGAGAGTTTGAGAAGGTGAATCCTTGTGTTACCTGCTGTGTGTTGGTTACTAACGTTACACCTTTCTCCCCTTCTACATACTAACATTTCACCTTATTCTTCTGCTACATACTAACATTCCACCTTTCTCCCCTTCTACATACTAACATTTCACCTTATTCCTCTACTACATACTAACATGTCACCTTTCTCCTCTACTACATACTAACATGTCACCTTTCTCCTCTACTACATACTAACATGTCACCTTTCTCCCCTGCTATATCCTAACACTATCCCTTATTCCTCTACTACATACTAACATGTCACCTTTCTCCCCTGCTATATCCTAACATTGCCCCTTATTCCTCTGCTACATACTAACATGTCACCTTTCTCCTCTGCTATATCCTAACACTGCCCCTTATTCATCTACTACATACTAACATGTCACCTTTCTCCCCTTCTCCATACTCACAGTTCAGTTTGCTCTACATGCCACGTATTGTATCATTGTTTTAATGTAAATGTTTTTACCGTTAGACCTTTCCCTCTAATTGTGGTTTCTATCATTCTTTCAGCTGTTTACCATCTGGAATAGACCCATCTACGCTCCTGAATACAGTCTCTGATCACCAGAATAAGAAACATTGATTGTTTCCCTTATGTATATATTAAAGATAATGATCAAAAAAAATTATAGCGTTCATATCAGCTCTATGAAGTGAAGCCTCAGAACAGATAGAGGAATTAGGAAATAGAATTGTGTTTTTCCATAGTTTTAATCCAAAGACCCCAGATATCATCAAACCTCCGTTGTGGAGCCCCTCTGCACACAGACCAGTGTATAATGTGGTAGACATAAAGTAATCATACAAATCCAAGTGCTATGTTTTGGAGTATTAGCAGACAACCACAACATCACCACCACTTGTATAGCCATTATCAGGGCTTCAAGGACTGATTAATAGGGCAATGGTTTAGTTCATCTGGGACGATGGATAGCAATCCCATCCGCAAGGACAAGGATATTGCCCCGGTCAGTACAGCTGAAATAGTAATAAATAATACCCTGTACCAGAAGTCAACCACTGCCTTGCAATCCCAGGCCATATGTGTAAAGGTGCCACCTACCAGGTCACTACTGGGGCATCTATCATCTGCTCTGTGGCCCATGTGGAATAGTCTTTGTGGTGAGAAATTAACACTAGGAAAGGTTTTAAGTTGTACAAGCTGATGTCTAGGTTGTAGATAAACCCCAGAAGAGCTAGCGATTGTCATAACTCATTCCACCTACTCAGTCTTTCCGAGGTCCCTCTCCCATTTTAATCTTACATCAGTAAGTGCATGATAAATAGCATAGTAATATAGTAATAGTAATTTCTCTGTCATCCAATACAGGTTACTGGTAACTCTGCGAGGCGATCCGCCCCTTTAAGTAGGCAGGAACATTTCTCTAAATGTATGCAGGGGGTGGAGCCTCCCCTCCCTCCTCAGCTGCATCCCAGTCAGCTAGATCCAGAATGATTTGTTCCTGGGTATGAACACAACAGGTGGAGAACATCTCTCGTTAGTTTTAGTTTCTTTTTTATTTTTCTGTCAGATATGGAATACCACCATGAGGCAGGTCACCATGACTGACAAATGTCCTTTTCAAAGTGGCTAGCTCAGTGTCCAGGAGCTTTTTGGTGGACCTTAAGCCCTGAAGGGGGGGATATCTTGGTTACAAGTGCTTCCCCATGGATTACCCACTGAGGTGATCTTCTTTACATGGTGACCTGAAGACAGAAGATCTGCAGGAAAGGTGAGCCTCCCTTTGAGTGCTGCAGGTCCACTTGGCCCACAGTGTCCCTTAACTGGACATGTATTTGGGAGTTCTCATTGCGCACTCTGGCACTCAATGGGTGTTTTATATATATATATATATATATATATATATATATATAGTCTATGGGTTTTTGGAGCAGTCTATGTGATAACTTAACCCTTTGTCTGCTGGTCTGATACGTTTAATGGGGTTTTATAACACTTTCTTTATTGGGTTTTCTCATTGTGTATATGTGTTCCCTGTATGTTTTTTTAATCCTTTTAACTTTTTGGGTTAACGTTATAAAATTTAAGCACTGCGCCTCTAAGGCGCGCTTTACCGCATAGACGCCATTGCTCCATTTACTCTCTATGGGTCTACACTGTTTGGGACTTATCTCTGGAACCACTTGTCACAGCTTCTTCAGAGTGGGCTCATTTTTCTTGTCTGCCCTTGCTCCAAGACTGCTTCGTCATGACTCACCGAACCCGGGTCCGCATCCCGCTGTGGGTGGTCGTCTCCACCTCTTTCTCGGGGTTTGGAAGGATTCAGTGGTGGACCCATGGGTTTTACAGGTGGTGTCAGAGGGATACAAGATCCCTTTCTTTTCCCTTCGTCCCTTTCGTTTTCATCTCACTCTCTCTCCTCAGGATGTCGAGAGACGCCGTCTGTTCGAAGACGCTATTCAGGTTCTTCTGGACAAAGATGTCCTGGAGCTGGTGCCTCCTTTGGACAGAGGTTCAGGATTTTATTCCAACCCCTTTGTAGTGACCAAGAAGGATGGCAGAGGTCGTCCTATTTTGGATCTCAAGGATCTCAATTCCTTTGTAGTGAAGACTCACTATCGTCAGGAGTCTCTGCGCACAGTGATCGCTGCCATTTCCCCGGGGGAGTTCCTTGCTTCTCTGGACCTTCAGGATGTGTATCTACACATCCCAATACATCTAGAGAGCAGGCACCATCTGAGGTTTGCCTGCGCCAGAGCTCATTTTCAGTTTTCAGCTCTTCCATTTGGTCTGACAACGGCTCCCCAGGTTTTTCAGTGGGTTCTGGGGGGCCTTGATAGCTGCCCTCCACCGGGACTGCATCAGGGTGGTTCCATACATGGACGACTTGCTTTTGAAGGCTGCATCTGCGGACCTTCTTCATCAGCAGGTCCAGACCTGCATTCGAGTCCTTACTCATCACAGTTGGATTGTGAATTTGGACAAGTCAGACTTGGTTGCTTCCCAGCAACTGGTTTTCCTGGGTATTTTGTTCGACACTCAGAGGTGCATGGTGTTTCTACTGGAGAAGGTAGCCCATCAAATTGCTCAAAGGGTCTCCATGATCCTTGCCCGCGATAGGATCCCGGTTCCGAAGTTGTCTTCTCTGGTGAGAAAGTTAATCTATATGATCGAGGCGGTTCCATTTGCCATGGCACACACCAGGGAACTTCAAAGATTTGTGATACAGACTTGCAGGGAACGACCAGATCATCAGAAGCTGTCGATATCTCTTCCTCCTCATGTCGAGTTGAGCTCGGAGTGGTGGTTGAATCTTTCCAATCTCCTGAAGGGGAGATCCTTCCGGATCCCCTACTGGACCAAGGTCACGACGGATGCCAGTCTCTTGGGTTGGGGTGCTGTCCTGGGTCGCATCAGTGCTCAGGGAAAGTGGTCCTTGGAGGAGTCTCTTCTTCCCATCAACGTCCTGGAACTTCAAGCGATATTTCATGCTCTGCGCCATTGGGAGTCTCAACTGGAGGACTGTCCAGTCTGAGTGGAAGCCGACAACGCCACCGCTGTGGCTTACATCAACAGACAGGGCGGGCCAAGAAGTATCGCCTCTTGGTTGGAGGTCAAGGCCATTCTGTCCTGGGCAGAGGTTCACGTTCCTGTCATTTCCGCAGTACACATTCCAGGCGTAGGCAACGTCATGGCAGACTTCCTCAGTCATCACACAGTCGAGAGTGGGAACTACATCCGGAGGTGTTTCAACTCCTAACTCAGAAATGGGGGATACCCCTGGTGGATCTGATGGCAACCAAGCACAACAGGAAGGTTCCAACGTTCTGCTCTCGGTGGAGAGACTCTCTAGCCCTGGCTGCCGACATGATGTCCATTCCCTGGACATTTTCCCTGGCTTACATTTTTCCTCCTCTTCCGATACTGATAAGGGTGATACAGAAGTTGAAAGTGAAACGGTGTCCAGTAATCCTAATTGCTCCAAATTGGCCTCGTCAGTCCTGGTATCCGGAGCTTCTGGCCCTATCCGTGGCGGTGCCCTTTCCGCTCCCCTCTCGTCCAGATCTTCTTCTGCAGGGGTAACTGTGGAAGGAAGATGTTCATCAGCTCAATTTGACAGCCTGGAGGTTGAGTCCTCGATTTTGAAGAAGAAAGTGTTTTCTTCTGCTGTGGTGGCTACTATGCTTAGTGCCCGTAAGCCTGTTTCTTCTAAGATCTATCATCGTGTCTGGTCGACATTTGTGTCTTGGTATGCTGACTGGGATCTGTCTCTTGATTTTCATCTTCCCACTGTCCTGGCCTTTTTGCAGGACGGTGTGAATAAAGGGCTCAGTCTGAGTTCTCTTAAGGTTCAGACTTCGGCGATCTGTCTTTTTCCAGGAGCGCATTGCTGTCCTTCCTGATGTCAAGGTGTTCTTCCAAGGCGTTGCTCATGTGCGTCCTGCCTTTTGGAGTCCGGCCCCTCAGTGGGACCTTAACTTGGTTTTGGGAGTTCTTCAACGTCCTCCCTTTGAGTCTTTGGCTACTATTCCTTTACGCCTCTTGACATGGAAGATGGCTTTCCTTCTGGCGATTGTGTCTGTTTGCCGAGTGGCAGAGCTGCAAGCTCTTTCCTGTAAACCACCTTTTCTGGTGTTTCACAAGCATAAGGTGGTGCTTCGCACCTCTAAGGAGTTTTTACCTAAGGTTGTATCACGGTGCCCGTGATTGCTGCAGTTCTCTGTCTATCACCTGCAGGGGGCTCCCATTGGCTGTCTGCAGTCAGCCTGCCTCTCGTTGCCTTTTTAAACTCAGTCTGGGCACCCTTTAGTTGCCCTTTCGTGGTGTCTCTGACAGCATTCACTTTGCCTGTCTGCTGAAGCTATTGGGCCTGTTCCTGAGTTTACCTGTTCCTGTTTTCCTGCCTGCTTGTCAGTTCCAGTCTGGTTCCGTTTGCTGTCGTTCCGGTTGCCAGCCGACTAGCGGTGCTTGTCCCGGTTGAGCCTCGGCCTGCTCCTGCTGTTTCCTGTGTTCAGTTCCTGTGGCGATATTTCTCTCCTGTCGCTCCAGCGACATTCTGTCTGTTGGTCCCAGCTTACGGACGCTGGTTTACTCCATTAGCCTTGCGGCTCACAATACTGTCTGTTGGTCAATGCGTGCGGACGCAGGTTTACTCCATTAGCCTTGCGGCTCACAATACTGTCTGTTGGTCCCAGTGTGCGGACGCTGGTTTATTCCATTAGCCTTGCGGCTCACAATACTGTCTGTTGGTCAATGCGTGCGGACGCAGGTTTACTCCATTAGCCTTGCGGCTCACAATACTGTCTGTTGGTCCCAGTGTGCGGACGCTGGTTTATTCCATTAGCCTTGCGGCTCACAATACTGTCAGTTGGTTCCAGTGTGTGGACGCTGGTTTGCTCCATTGGCCTTGCGGCTCATTCTACTGCCTGTTGGTTCCAGCGTGCGAACGCTGGTTTACTCCATTTGCCTTGCGGCTCAAGGTACAGTTGTTGGTCCCAGCGTGCGGACGCTGGTTTACTCCCTGACTTGCAGTCAGGTTTCTAGGTGCTGTCCAGTCCTAGCAGCACTTGTTTCAGATGTGTACTGACACTAGCCTCTCCTTGGGTGAGACAGCTTGACCGTATACTCTATTTACCATCCTACTGTAATCGTCATCTGACAGTCGCTGGTCTTGTGGTGTCTTCCTCCTTGGGCTGCCCTGCCCGGTATTGGTAAGGCAGGTAGAACCTTTCACGTTACCACCTTTAGGTTGCCTTACCCGGTATTGGCAGGGCCGGTAGAGCCTATCCTTGGGTATCCATTCTGGGCTGCCCTGCCCGGTATTGGTAAGGCTGGTAGAACCTGTTACGTTGCCACTCCACGGTTGCCTTACCCGGTATTGGCAGGGCCGGTAGAGCCTATCCTTGGGTATCCATTCTGGGCTGCCCTGCCCGGTATTGGTAAGGCCGGTAGAACCTGTTACGTTGCCACTCCACGGTTGCCTTACCCGGTATTGGCAGGGCCGGTAGAGCCTATCCTTGGGTATCCATTCTGGGCTGCCCTGCCCGGTATTGGTAAGGCCGGTAGAACCTGTTACGTTGCCACTCCACGGTTGCCTTACCCGGTATTGGCAGGGCCGGTAGAGCCTATCCTTGGGTATCCATTCTGGGCTGCCCTGCCCGGTATTGGTAAGGCCGGTAGAACCTGTTACGTTGTCACTCCACGGTTGCCTTACCCGGTATTGGCAGGGCCGGTAGAGCCTACTTATCACTATTCCTTCAGTATCGCTTGGGTTGCCTTGCCGGTATTATTTGCAATGCCGGTAGAACCTATCTCAATTGTCAATTGCTTATATATATATGTGATGTTTGTATATGTATGAAAACCCTATGGGATTGCCTTAACCTTTCAATAAAGTTATGTTTTTACCTAAACCTTACGTCTGAGAGTCTTAACAAACCGTGACAGGTTGTCTCCGAATGTCACATCAATCAGGAGATTGTGGTGCCTTCTTTCTGCCCTAATCCCTCCTCTGACAAGGAGAGGGATCTCCATTTGTTGGATGTGGTGCGTTGTCTCAAGTTTTATGTTCATCGCACTGAATCCTTCCGGAAATCAGACGCTCTGTTTGTCATTCCTGAGGGTCCGAGGGCAGGAAGACCTGCATCCAAAGTGACTATTGCGTCATGGATCAAGTCCACTGTTCGTAGAGCTTATGAATTGAGGAATAAACATGTTCCCTTTGGAGTCACGGCTCATTCCACCAGGTCCATTGGAGCCTCCTGGGCCTGTAAGAATCAAGCATCTGCTGATCAGCTGTGCAGGGCAGCCACTTGGTCCTCTGTGCACACCTTTTCGAAGCACTACCGTGTGGATGTGCTGGTGTCGGCTGATGCCAGCTTCGGGAGGAAGGTCCTGGAGGCAGTTTTGCCTGTCTAGGATCTTCTTCTGAGGTCCTTAGTGCTTCCTTACTGTTGAGCCCTGTTGGCTCTATTTTCGTGTGCTGTGTTACAGGTCCTGGGTTGCTGTTACCCCTGTTTGGTGTCCGTTGACACTTCAGTTTTGTTGGGATCTCTGGCCGGTTGGTTCATAGAGGTCCTGGTGACTTTGGGGGCCTTGCGCCTAGTCCTTGCCTTCTTCCCGCCTCTGGGAAACTCAATGGTTGGACATCCCAGAGTTACCAGTAACCTGTATTGGACGACAGAGAAAAGAGGATTTTAGTCTTACCTGTTAAATCCTTTTCTCTTAGTCCATACAGGTTACTGGTCTCCCACCCTGTCAAGAGACCATGCTTGGCTCTCCTGTGGCAATACGTGGGAGTCCTTCGGGGCATGCTCACATGCTTCTCTCCTATTTCTGGTCAGTTATTAGTGTCTCAAATCATTCTGGAGCTAGCTGACTGGGATGCAGCTGAGGAGGGAGGGGAGGCTCCACCCCCTGCATACATTTAGAGAAATGTTCCTACCTACTTAAAGGGGCGGATCGCCTCCCAGAGTTACCAGTAACCTGTATGGACTAAGAGAAAAGGATTTAACAGGTAAGACTAAAATCCTCTTATTTCCAAGAGGGTAAAAAGATGTTCCTGACTCCAAATGGCAGTCAGATAGGTCCCTGGATCAACAACCTATCTGCACTGAAGCCATCTGCAATAATTCTCAATATTGTTCTGTTCTACATAGGTATCCACTACCTTTTGAAAGTAGTTACAGTATGTGCAAGCACAGCATCCTAAAGCAAATAATTCCATAGCTTTACTGCCCTTTTTGTAAAAAAAAAATCCTTGCCTTTGTTTTAGTTGAAAACGCATTTCCACAAGTATTAATAGATGACCTTAGCTCAGCTCTTTGCGTAAAAAAAATTCATTGGAGAGTTCTGTGTATTGACCTCCAATATGTTTGTAAATAGTAATCATTGTTTTAAATTTGCAAACACAGAGCACACACCATTACTCTGCTAAAACTTATTTAGGATTGTTCTTGCTCTATTTTTCAATGCTTTTCTCATTTTTAATTTTAGCTATCCTAATTGCTTGTTTGCAGATTTTATGACATGCTTTATATTTTTTCAATGATTCTTCTGACCCAACTGACAAACACTTTAAAAGCATGCTGCATATTTTTCACTTCCCTGCAAACCTCTTCGTCAAGCCACATGGGTCTCAATTTACTCCTCTTGTGCCACTAACCATCTGAAAATAAAGAGATAGGTTCATGAGGTATTTTACTGGTGAAGGAAGAAGCAAGCCTGAAATCTGAGAAAGGAATCCAAGATCTGTCCCACTAGGCCCGTAACGCCAAAGTCGCAGGTATAAGTACAATCATGGTATTAAGGATACCAAATTCTAAATGAAGCTGTTCAAAGGATGTAAGGACAATTCCCTTATATACATGTTGAAGTCTAGCAATATCATAGCACAGCCATATATGACCAAAATCCATGTATGGAGCTGATTCATAAGTGTATTATACCACCATGGGCTGTCGGATCTAGGCCAGTGTAGCTCACCAATGTTTGGAATGACCTGCAAGCCTGGGAAAGCACTTTAGCACTGGATAATCTAGACGTACGTATTTCAGGTACAAGGATCAACAGATCAGATCATTGGAAGTGTCTTCAGAGAAGAGATCTATCAAGGTGGACAAAGGACTATATGGTATCAGGGTCTAGTCATGTTAAAGCATATTGACCCTGGGCATCTAAATAATATAACAATCATCAAGTGACACTCACCCCCCCACACATACACACACACACACATACACACACACACACACACACACACACACACTGATCTTCTTAGTGTCCCTAATCCGATTCTGGCCCTACCACTCCCCCCACAAAAATATGTGATAATGCCATCACATTCTCTAAAATAGGTTTTGGGTTAAAACCTGAAAGATGTACAGGAACTTAGGAAGGAACATTGTCCTGACCAAATTCACTCTACATTTAATGCCAAGAGGCAATTCCCTGCCAGATGTTATTTTTTTTCCCTGTATAGGTTAATTAATGGAGCTAAATAATCTCTCAGAAAGAAGGAAGGGTGCCTCGAGACCACAATACTGAGGTGTTTAAAAGCATTTGTAAGCACCATAGGGCAGTTTTGTATCAGGCCTTAGCTAGGCTCACAATCTAACAAGAAGAGAGAAGACTCTGACCAATTTATAGTTAGAATAGAGAATGTACCAGATATAATAACTAAAGACAAAAGTCTGCTGAGAGAATGCTCAGTATCACCCAAATATATTAGAAGTAGCAATGTGGGACGGCGTTGCCCGTCATGTTATGATCGTTGGGCGTATGTGTCTGAAATGTAGACACACTGATACACACAGACATATGCAACACACAGACAGACAGACATACAGTGAGTGGCAGAAACATTCAAAAAACATGTGCACACACCAGAGATGCACACATGTACACACACATGTAACAGAGATGTACACACAAGCAACAGACATGCACAGACACACATGAGCGCAACAGACATGCTCACACACAGGCACCAGGCATGCACACACAGAATACATGTAACAGACATACACACACACAGAGGGGACACTGACACAGTGATAGCACTCCCCATGTGTGGAGGTTCCAGCTCTTTCTGGTCCCCCTGATCTGTAGGTTGTGAGTGTAGAAGTGCGGGCTGTGACCACCCTGGGATTAGTGCTGGAACTTTACAGTGCTGTGTAGATAACAATATCTGCAGTATTCAGAGCGTTAGAATCCAAATGTATCCCTCTAAGGACCAGAGGACATCGCTTCACAACGTGTTACCGTCCCCTCTGTGGTCCTGAAACCATTAAGTCAATGATATTTGTTATTGCCTTTACTTTGGTTCAGAATTGCAGTATTAAGCCTCTGTGTGTTTGGAGTGTAGAAGTGGAAAACAGAAAATAAAAGATTATGTGAGAGATACTTATACCAGCATTTTAACCCATTGAGTGCCATGCAGTACACAGTGGTATGTCATGTCAGAGTTAACCGTTTGAGTGCTGGAAAGGCGTCCAATGCGTTGTGGTGCAATGCATGTTACCTCACACAAAGGGTTAAATAGGGTGCTGTTAATGTATAAAGAAGTTGTCCCGATGACATAAATAATGTATATTCAGTGCCCCATGTTATTGGCCCCGGTACGGAGGAGACAATCCTCACCCCACTATGTACCTCGCAATGTCCGGATCCAGTGCGGGGGGAAGAAGGCACTGTTGATTCTAAGGAAACAGGCCTGAGCCTAGGGGCTGGTAGGGGTATCTGCCGAGGAGAGACCATGTGAGCGTCCGTGAGTTGAGAACAGAACAGGGATCCTCCTAGGCATCCACTGTCCATCTCAAAAAAAAGGAAAAAAACCCAAAAAGGCTCCAAAAACCAACATGGTCACAGCGGAAAAAGTCAAGGGTATATAATGCTTTAAAGGTATAGTAATATTTCTATTAAATTTTATCTTTGAGTCTCCTTTATATTTTTCGTAACATGTACCGCTATATTCAATTACTTAGAGTGTTGTAGTTCAAACTCTACTCAAGCAGTAAGGATCCCCCTCCTGCCCCTTCTGGCCTCCTCCAATTAGATCTGGAATCCGGTCGTGGGACCAGGCGGATGTAACAAGGGACAATCTTCACTCAGTAAGTATAAGGAAAACCCTGCCCTCCTTCCTCAAGGGGGCAGGATTTTCCTTTTGCTTACTGAAGATTGTCCCTTACCAAGCTGGAGCCGGACCAGACTGTGAGGCTGAGTGGTGCAGGGAAAGGGGCAGGAGGGGGAGCCTTTCGGGTTGAATATCGTTTGAACTACAGCACTGTATGTAATTAAATATCGTTCTACATGTTAATAAAGATATAAAAAAGACCCAGATTTAAACTTTAATAGAACTATTACTATCCCTTTAAAGGGATAGTAATACATAAAATGTAAAAAATATATGTTTTAGGGTTTATCCCCCTGAGTAAAAAAAAGGGTACTCCAACTGCTGAAAGGTGTTTTATTCAAAAGGTATTAAAGATCAAAGTAGAATTTTTTTAGGTGCAATATCACAGTGGCCTGAAATTGTACAGTGGCGCTGTTACTACACCATCCTATGGAGATTTATGGTCCAGGGACCAGAGCTGTCCATAGGATGGTGTATCAACAGCTCCACCGTACAATTTCAGTCCACTGTGATAAGGCACCTAAAAAATTCTACTTTAATCTTTAATAACTTTTGAATAAAACACCTCTCAGCAGTGGGAGTACCCTTTTTATATTCAGGGAGATAAATCCTACAACATATATTTTTTTACATTTTAAGTATTACTATCCCTTTAAGTAGCAAAGGGTTTCTCAATGCATTGAAAAGCAATGCGTTGCATACCCCTCTGGCACCCCAAGGGATAACCGTGCGAGTAGCATAGGTGTCCAACATCCTTCCCTCCCTTGTACATTACTTCCCTGCAAGTTAAGAGTGTATATGAGTTTAACCCTTTGAGTGACAGATTGGTTTGCAATGCATTGTAAAGAATGTGCCGCATACCCCTCTGGCACTGAATGGGTTAACAGGAGAAGTGCAGGTGAGGGCATTTTGTGTGTGTGAGTGTGGCGCAGGAGGACAATTGGGCATAGGAGAGGCACAGGTGAGGGCATTTTGTGGGTGGGTGTAGCATGTTTTATGGTTGAAGAGATGGATGTTGAAGGAGGGCAAAACCCTTTCAGAGATTCTGACCACTCCTGTCAAAATCATGCCCCCCTAGATCTCCAGGAGTGGCAGTATGGAGGGGATATGGATACATCCTCCATACTGCAGCCCCAGTGGCACGGCGTTGGCTGACATGTTATGATCATTGGACATAAGTGTCTGAAATGTAGACACACTGATACACCAAGATTTAACCCTCTGAGTGCCAGAGGGGTGCGTAACGCATTGCTTTGCAATGTGTTGTGTACCTCTCTGGCACTCAAAGGGATATACAACACACAGGCAGAACGTAACGCTCAACTGTCTTAACAAAGTCACTAGTGAATGGACTGCTGGAGGATGGAGTGTGCTGGGTGGGGAGCATGGCTAGGTAGCGTAGATAGTGCTACATGTACCCTTGCTGCAGCTAAGCCGTAGTTAAAGATGCAGACCGTGAAGCCTGACAGCTGGATGAGCACACACAGTCTCCACTGGAGGCAAACCACTCAGAGAAAATGAATTCTAGCTGAGCCCCTGTAGAGGAGGGTGAACAGGGTCAGGGAGTTGAACAGGGAAAGTCAATGAGAGGCAGGCAATCCGGGGTGGAGGAACTCAGGAGTGTGATCATAGTCGTAGACGGAGCAGGGTCTCATGCCATGGAGTCGAATATACAGGATAGTCGGAACCTTAGCTGAAACGAAAACAAAAAGCAGTCACGGAAGGTTCTTCTGAAGTGGTATTTAGAGTCAGACTCACATATTAATGAGGCTTTTGCTCTGCCTATAAGATTTAATCACTTTCCCTGTATATACCCCAGGTAGGTATTCTTTATCCTCCCAAATTATACATCTACCAATCTCTTTTTTCTGGGGATCTTTTGGATGACCACAACGCAAGGACTATCACCCCACACAGTTGGTCACCCTAGCCCCTTACACCCAAAAATCTATATATAGAGATGTATATCAGCTCTACACGTTTTGTGGCTTGTTGCCACTTCCTCTGGAGCAGAAAAATAATGGTCAGAGAGTCGAACAGGGAAAGTCAATGAGAGGCAGGCAATGCCGGGCTGGAGGAACTCAGGAGTGTGATGGAATGAGAAGAGACATAGTCGTAGATTGACCAGGGTTGGATGCCGTGAAGTTGAATAAACAGGATAGTCGGAACTTAGCTGTGGTCGGATGCTATAGGGTCAGTAGCAGGGTTGTACATAGTCGAGCTGGTCAGTAACTGTGGATGGTAGAAGACAAGCTGAGTTCAGATGCCTGAAGATCAAGTAAGCTGGATAGTCGAGAGAAGGGCAAGGTTGGATGCTCGGAAAGCTGGATAGTCGAAAGTAGGCCAAGGTCAGTACCGGGTTGACGAAGAACTATGAACACGGTTGGAGACGAACCAAGGTCAATTCTCTGGGACAACAGGAACAGCAGGTACTTGGAAGTAACTCGAAGAACGTACATCTACTTGTACGGAAGCCAGGTAGATAAACATGAATCAGCCAATCAGAGATACTAGGGGAGGAGCCCCAAGGCACAGACATGACAGTGCCCCCCACCCCTATGACCGTACTCTGGAGGGTCAGAACTAGAGTAGTGGAAGGCTGGAGCATGGACATCGAAAGCCGGGACCCAGGTCTGCTCCTCAGGTCCACACCCCTTCCAGTGGATTAAATATTGTAATCTCCCACGGACACATCGGGAAGCCAATATCTTCAAGACCTCATGAAGGTGGATGTGAGACCGGAGAAGAGAACTGATTTTTGACAACTGGCTTCCACAAAGATACATGGAAAGTGTCCGAGATTTTCAATGTAGAAGGAAGGACGAAGGAGTATGTGACCGGTATGAGTTGTGTCTGTATGTGAAATGGACCCACAAACTTGGGCCCTAATTTCTGGGAAGGAAAAAAAAAGGGGTGGATCCTCATGTTCTGAGCAGAGATCAACACCATATCTCCAGGTCTAAACTTGAGCTCAAAACCCCTGGAGGCATCAGCAGACCATTTGTAGGAGGCTATTGAGTGGTAAATCTGCCAATGAATCCCCGACCAATGCTTTTGATGGTCCTGAACTCGTGAGTCTGCCAGAGGAACCCCTATATCTTCAGAGGGTGGAAGAGTCCATGAATGATATCCAAGAGCAGCAAAGAATGGAGTGATGCATAAGGTATTGCGGAAGGTATTGTTAAAAGCAAACTCTGTCAATGGAAGGAGATCCACCCAAATTAAATGGCTGGCATTTACTTAATGTCTTAGCAATGTCTGTAGTGATTGGTTGGTTCTTTCCATTTGGCCATTTCTTTGAGGATGGCATGCTGATGAAAAACACAACTCTATCCCTAGTCGATGGCAAAATACTTTCCAAAACTGTGAAATGAATGGGGTACCCCGATCGGATACTAATTGATGAGGTATTCCATGAAGTTTGAATATTTATTTAATGAAGATATCTGCCAACTCGGATGCTGATGGTAATCCATGCAAAGGAAAGAAATTAACCTGACAGGAAAACTGATCCACAACCACCAAGACAGTAGAACAGTTTTTGGACTTTGGAAGCCCCACAACGAAATCTAGAGCCAAATGTGTTCAAGGTTGTTGTGGAATAGGAAGTGGATGCGATAAACCTGAGTGATTAGGGTGGCATGTTTTGTTTCTGGAGCACCTAAAACAAGACTGGACATAAGCCACAGGATAACGGCAGAGAGAGGGCCACCAGAAATGGCGAAACAACATCTCCTCAGTCTTTCGTTCCCCCGGATGTCCCAAAGATTGAGTTTGATGGGCCCACTGAAGGATCTCTTTATGATGTGGCTTGGGTACAAATGGTCTGCCATGAAGGTTGTTATTGAAGGGTCGATAGCAACCTTGGACAGAAATGATTCTCCGTAAGGTGGTCTTGGAGATACTGGTGATGATCAAGTGTGAGGGAATAATTGGTTCAGAAGAACAGTCTGGAGAGTCAGGAAACTTCTAGGAGAGAGCGTTTGCTTTAACATTCTTAGGACCAGGTTGGTATGTTATAACAAAGTTAAATCGGGTGAAGAACAAAGCCCATCTGGCCTGACAAGAATTCAGACGTTTAGCTTTCTCCAAGAACTGTAGAATTTTTATAATCTGAGAAAATAGTGAAAGGAACTGTAGTACCCTCAAAAGATTTAGCAGGCACTTGCAGCGGCTGCTAGCAGCTGCGAAGGCCAATAAGATATTGGCATGTATTAAAAGGAGTACCGACGCACGGGAGGAAGATATTATTCTGCCTCTTTTCAGGTCCATGGTAAGACCCCACCTTGATTATGCTTTTCAATTCTAGGCGCCTGTTCTGAAAAAGGACATTATGGAACTAGAGAAAATGCAGAGGAGGGCTACAAAACTAATGTTAATATATGTAAGATGTGTCCATTCTTCTAAAGCCATCTTGATGGCTAATAATTCTCTGTTCCCTACATCATAATTCCTCTCAGCTGACGAAAACTTCTTTGAAAAGTAGGAACAGAGGTGAGGAACCTTTGTTTCTCTGAGACAATACAGCCCCTGCTCCGATCGCAGACGCGTCTACCTCCACCCAGAAAGGCTTGTTAAGGTCAGTAAAATGGAGTACTGGTGAGACTGAGAAAGCGTCTGGCGGCCACACTTTGGTGTTTTCACCTTTACGGGTCAATGTTGTGATGGGAGAGGCGATCTTAGAAAATCCCTTGATGACTCTCCGGTAGTAGTTGGAGAAACCCAGGAATTGCTGCATACCTCGTAGAGTGGTAGGTTGAGCCCAAGAAGTGAAAGCTGAGTCCTTCCCAGGGTCCATCTGAAGTCCAGAACAGGAAATCACATATCCAAGAAAGGTCAGGTGCTCCTTCTCAAATTCGCATTTTTCAGCTTTAACGAATAGGAGATGCTCTCACAGCCTCTGAAGTACTGTTTTGACTTGGATGCGATGAAGTTCCGTGATGAGATTAAAAACTAAGATATCGTCCAGATATACCACGACATAGAGCAAACGAAGATGCCTGAAGACATAATTTATGAAGCTCCGGGGCATTACAAAGTCCAAAGAGGTCGGTTGCCACGAAGTGAAAGAAACAGGATGGTCGGAATTTAGCTGAGGTTGGATGCCGTGAAGTTGAAGAAACAGGATAGTCAGAACATAGTTGAGGTTGGATGCCATGAAGTCGAAGAAACAGGATAGTCAAAACTTTGTTTTGGTTGGATACCATAGAGTCGGTAGCAGGGTTGTTCATAGTAGAGCTGAAGTCGGTACTGGAGGGTCGTAGAGACTGGATCGTTGAAGACAGGCCAAGTTCAGATGCTGGAAGATCAAGTAAACTGGATAGTCGAGAAAAGGCCAAGGTCGGATTCAGGAAAAGCTGGATAGTTGAGAGTAGGCAAAGGTCGGTACCAGATAGCCGAAGAAACAGAGAAACAGGATCTGAACAAGGTCAGAGACGAACCAAGGTCAAATCTCTGGAACAGCAGGAACAGCAGTTATTCGGAAATAACTCGAAGAACCCGCATTTACCTGCACGGAAGGTAGTTAAACATGAATCAGCCAATCAGAGATACTAGGGGAGGAGCCCAAAGGCACAGACGTGACACATACACCTACACACACATGTACACAGACACACTCAAGCATCACACATAGAGACACATGCAACAGACATGTGCACATGCACGCAACAGATATGTGCACACACAAACACGCACGCAACAGAAATGCATACACACACATGCAATAGTTATGCACCCTCACACACAGAGGGGGACACAGACACAGTGATAGGACCTCCAACTGTGTAGGTTGCGGCTCTTGCTTATCCCCTGGATCTGTAGGTTCTGAGTGTAGAGGTGTGAGCCCTGACAACCCTAGGATTGGTGTAGGAGCTCTACTACAGTACTGTGTAGGTAACAATCTTGTATTGAAGTGAACATGTCCAGTACTGAGAGAGTTAGAAGGTAAATGTAGCCCTTTAAGGACCAGAGGACATTGCTTCACAATGTGTAGCACCTCCCCCTCCGGTCTTGAAGCCATTACATGCCTCTCAACATTTCAAATGGCCGAAGAGGGACACTTTTGTTTTAGGTGGTGTTTCTGGGTGCGTGGCTGGTGGGTGGGGCATTGCCAAGAATTTTCACATTTTTTCAGTACCTATTGACAACTCTTTGTGTAACTGGATAAATTTTTTACAGCAAGACTTAAGTATTTTTCACTGTCGTCCAATACAGGTCACTGGTACTCTGGGAGGCGTAAGTCCCCTTTAATAGGCAGGAACAATTATGCAAATAATTTGCAAGGGGCGGAGCCTCCCCTCTTACTTAAGCCACCTTCTGGCCAGAGCCACTCATATTGATTTGTTCCTGGTGTGCTTCCACACCAGGTAGAGAACATCTATGCATCTTAGTATTTTTTTTTTTTTTTTATTCAAATATGGAATACCACCATTAGGAGGGTGACCATGGCTGTGAATTGCCCTCTTTAAAGTGGCTGGTGCAGCTTCCAGGGATTTTCTGTGGACCTATACCCTGAAGAGGGGACAGCTTGTGTTAAGCAGCTCCCCTGTTGGGGAATTTACCTCTGGTTCTTTCCCTCCCTATCATGGTCACCTGAAGACAGAAGTCAGCAAGGAAGGTGAGTCACCCATTGAGTGCTGAAGGTCCACTTGTCCCCACAGTGTCCCTTTGATGGGCTTGTATTTGGGAGTTTTAATACACTCCAGCACTCATAGGGTGTTTTTATTGCATTTTAACTGTTTATGCAATTTCTGTGTTATTCTCTGAGTTTTGGAGCATTGGGTATTCATTTATTTATGTTTCTCATGTGTTTCATGCTTGTTTGGGCACTTTTTAATGTTTTCTTAAACTTTATTAAAAATGGTGTTCCGCGCCTTTAAGCGCGGCTTTTTCCCGCTCAGACGCAAGGGCTCCTTTACTCTCTATGGGAATTCACAGTATGGGACATATCTCTGGAACCGCTTGTCACAGCAACTTCAGAGAGGGCTCATTTTAATTCTAGGCTCCTGCTCTATCATCCGGAATGTGTTTTATTTATGTGGGGTGTTCAGGGGGGCTTCGGGCACTGTTTGGGGTACTTGTAAGGAAAAACTACATTTCCCATGAGCGCTTGGTTCGCGCTCGTTTCTGATTGGCTGTCACGACGGCCGCCATTTTGTGGTACTTTTCCTAGGCGAGTACACTACGCAGGGACCGAGCCTTCTCTCTCCTCAACAGATTAACCCTTCGCTGGCCAGATAAGTCCGTTTTTAGAACATTTCTGGGGTGAAACTTTAATCTTAACACTTTTTCTGGGTGATAGTGTTATTAGTGGGGTATATTGACGCTGTGAGCATGTCTACTTCACTGGAGCTAGGGGCTAGACCCAAGTCTAAGGAGGATGGGGGGTCCGCTACCCCCATGGCGTTTTGCTCCTCTTGCCACATTGGGCTGGATGGCGATAATGTGGGGGATCTATGCCCTAATTGTACTGGTCAAGATAGCAACCCTGGGCTTCCCAGCCACGCTATTGAGCCATCTTGGGTGAAGGAGTTTAAAGCTGCCACTAGGGATCTCAGATCCACGCTTCAACTCTTTCCCTCTCAGGTACAGGGGGCTCTCCAGGTCTGGCAGACCCCCTCTACTATCAGGACCTCCCTGCCTAAGCCACAGGGAGCTCCTGATATCACTGATTCTTCTGAAGAAGAACTTTTACAGGATTCTGATGCTGAGGAACGTACTGTTATTGAATCTAACAGGTCCATTGGGGACCCCTATGAGTGTGACCCTGAAGTTTCGGCTGAGGGTCTGATCAGAGCGGTTCTGAATACGCTCAACCTTCCTCTGACTCAGGAATCCACTTATGATCCTACTGATGTTTTTCAGAAAAAGCCATCTAAGCCGGTTGTTTGTTTTCCAACTAACCCTACTCTTGCCCGTCTGGTCTCTGAGGCATGGAAGAATCCTGATAGATCTTCCTCTGTCTCCAAAAAGTTTGCCAAACTTTACCCTTTTCCTGAGGCGGAGCTGGCAAAATGGGTTCATCCTCCCAAAGTGGATGCTCCTGTGTCTAGACTATCCAAATCTACTGCTTTGGCTGTCTCAGATGCCTCTGCCTTGCAGGACTGGACGGATAAGAAACTAGAGCTCTCTCTTAAGTCTATTTTTGCCTCCATTGGCACAGCCATGCGCCCCACTTTTGCTGTGGCATGGGTTAATAGAGCTATTGCGGCCTGGACTGAACGACTGACTGAAGCGGTTCGCCAGGATGCGCCTGTATCTGAACAGTTGCAGCTTCTTGCTAATATCACTGAAGCTCAGAACTATGTTGCTGATGCTGCTTTTGATGCTGTGCGCATGATGGCGAGGGCCTCCACTTCTTCTGTGGTGGCTAGACGCGCTCTTTGGCTGAAAATTTGGTCTGCTGATACAGCCTCTAAGAAGGCTTTGCTTTCCTTGCCATTTCAGGGGAATTTGCTTTTTGGGTCTGAACTCAAAGAAATGATCAGTGAGGCTACTGGCGGTAAAAGTACTCTTCTACCCTCAGTCTTTAAGAAAAAGTTTCCAGCCAAACGCAATCGGTCCTTTCGTTCCTTTCAGACTGAGACACGCTCCTCGGCCCAAACGGGTCCTCCCACTACGCGCTCCTCCTCCAAGCCCAAACAGTCCTGGAGGCCCAAAGTTACCTCCAAGACTGCTTCGGCATGACTCGCCGATCCCGGGTCCGCATCCGGCTGTAGGCGGTCGTCTCCGCATCTTTCGCCGGACTTGGGAGGAGTCAGTGGCGGACCCATGGGTTCTTCAGGTGGTGTCAGAGGGATACAGGATCCCTTTCTCTTCCCTTCCTCCTTTTCGGTTCCATTTTACTCGTCCTTCTCAGGAACCCACAAAAAGGCGTCTGTTCGACGACGCTATTCAGGATCTCTTGGACAAAGAGGTCCTGGAGGCGGTTCCTCAGGGGGACACAGGTTCAGGATTTTATTCCAACCTGTTTGTGGTAGCCAAAAAGGACGGAGGAGCCCGTCCCATCTTGGATCTCAAAGATCTCAATGCCTATGTGGTGACTTCCCACTTCCGCCAGGAGTCCCTGCGCTCTGTGATTGCAGCAATGTCTCCAGGGGAGTTTCTTGCCTCCCTGGACCTTCAGGATGCTTATCTTCACATCCCTATTCATCCAGAGAGCAGGCGGTATCTCAGGATTGCCTGCCACAGGGGACACTTTCAGTTTGCAGCGCTCCCCTTTGGGCTGACTTCAGCCCCTCAGGTCTTCCAGAGGGTGTTGGGCTCCTTGATAGCGGTGCTCCATCAGGATGGGATCAGAGTGACCCCCTACATGGACGATCTCCTACTGAAGGCCTCCTCAGCGGAGCTTCTCCACCAGCAATTACAGATGTGCATGCACACCCTGAACCGTCATGGCTGGATCCTGAATCTGGACAAGTCGGACTTGATTCCATCTCAGAGGCTTCTGTTCCTGGGTCTCCTGTTCGACACTCGCCAATGCATGGTGTTTCTTCCAGAGGACGTGGCTCACCAGATAGCTGTCAGAGTGGCTGGAATTCTGGACCTGGACGTGATTCCAGTTCCGAAGTTGTCGTCCTTAGTGGGGAAGTTCATTTCCACAATCGAAGCAGTACCATTTGCCATGGCCCACTCCAGGGATCTTCAGAGATTCGTGATCCAGACGTGCAAGAATCATCCAGATCATCAACATCTGTCTGTTTCTCTTCCTCCTCATGTCGAGTCGAGTCTGCACTGGTGGTTAGATCTCTCTCATCTCCTGAAAGGGAAATCCTTTCTAGTTCCTCCTTGGACCACAGTCACTACGGATGCCAGCCTTCGGGGCTGGGGTGCAGTCTGGGGTCGCTTCAGTGCTCAGGGGAAATGGGGTCTGGAGGAATCCATGCTCTCCATCAATGTTCTGGAACTTCGAGCTGTCCGGCTGGCCCTGAGGCACTGGGAGTCTCAATTGACCGGTCTTCCAGTCAGAGTGGAGTCCGACAACGCCACGGCGGTGGCTTACATCAACAGGCAAGGCGGCACAAGAAGCGGTTCCGCCTGGTGGGAGGTCAAGGATATTTTGTCTTGGGCAGAAGATCACGTGCCTGTCATCTCTGCGGTTCATATTCCAGGCGTGGACAACGTCATGGCAGACTTCCTCAGTCGTCATACCGTCGACAGCGGAGAATGGGCTCTGCACCCAGAGGTGTTTCACATGCTCACTCAACGGTGGGGGATGCCTGTGGTGGATCTGATGGCTACCAGACACAACAGGAAGGTTCCGGTGTTTTGCTCCCGGTTGAGGGACTCCCTTGCTCTAGCAGTGGATGCCTTGTCGATCCCTTGGGACTTCTCCCTGGCTTACATCTTCCCTCCTCTTCCTCTATTGGTCAGAGTTATCCAGAAGTTGAAGAGGGAACGTTGTCCTGTCATCCTGATTGCTCCAAACTGGCCTCGCCAGTCCTGGTTTCCGGAATTGATGGCCATGTCAGTGAAGGATCCAATCCCACTTCCAGCCCGTCCGGACCTGCTTCTTCAGGGGTATCTGTGGAAAGAGGATGTTCACTCTCTCCATTTGATGGCATGGCGGTTGAATCCTCGATTCTAGCTAAGAAAGGCTTTTCTCCTTCTGTGGTATCGACGATGCTCAGTGCTCGTAAGCCTGTGTCTTCCAAGATCTATCATCGCATATGGTCAACTTTCGTGACATGGTGCTCTGACAAGAAGTTGTCTCTTGACTTCCATCTTCCCACTGTCCTGGCCTTCTTGCAGGACGGTGTGGATAAGGGGCTCAGTCTGAGTTCCCTCAAAGTTCAGACCTCTGCCTTGTCTGTGTTTTTCCAGGAACGGATTGCTGTCCTTCCTGATGTGAAAGTCTTTTTCCAGGGTGTGACTCATGTTCGACCTGCCTTTAAAAGTCCTGCTCCCCAGTGGGATCTCAATTTGGTGCTGGGAGTTCTACAGCGACCACCGTTTGAATCCTTGGCTTCCATTCCATTACGTCTTGTGACTTGGAAGATGGCCTTCCTCTTGGCTGTGGTGTCAGTGCGCCGGGTAGCAGAGTTACAGGCCTTGTCTTGTAAACCTCCTTACCTGGTGTTCCACAAGGATAAGGCTGTGCTTCGCACTACCAAGGAATTCTTACCCAAGGTTGTGTCTGAGTTTCACATCAATCAGGAGATTGTGGTTCCCTCTTTCTGCCCTAATCCTTCATCTGACAAGGAAAGAGATCTCCATCTGTTGGATGTGGTGCGTTGCCTTAAATTTTATGTTCATCGCACCGAGTCTATCAGGAAGTCTGACGCTCTATTCGTCATTCCTGAGGGGCCTAGGGCAGGAAGACCGGCTTCCAAAGTTACCATTGCCTCTTGGATTAAGGCTACCATCCGTGAAGCCTATAAGTTGAGGAATAAGCATGTTCCCTTCCGGGTGACTGCCCATTCCACCAGATCTATTGGGGCCTCTTGGGCCTACAAGAATCAAGCTTCTGCTGATCAACTGTGCAGAGCGGCCACTTGGTCCTCTGTGCACACCTTTTCTAAGCACTATTGAGTTGATGTACTGGCTTCGGCTGATGCCAGTTTTGGAAGGAAGGTCCTGGAGGCAGTCTTGCCTGTGTAGGTCTTCCGCTCTGTGATCCTTAGTGCTTCTTTACTGTTGAGCCCGGTTGGCTCTGGTTCTGTGTGCTGTGTTAGTTCAGGGATTGTTCCCTTTGTTGGTGTCCGTTGACACTTACAGTTTGGGCTATGTTATCAACTGGTCATAACAGTTCTAGTGACTTGGGCCTTGCGCCTGGTCCTTGCCTTACTTCCCGCCTCTGGATCAGCTCAATGTTTGTACATCCCAGAGTACCAGTGACCTGTATTGGACGACAGTGAAAATAGGATTTTAGTCTTACCTGTTAAATCCTTTTCACTTAGTCCATACAGGTCACTGGTCTCCCACCCTGTCAAGGGACCAGTCTTGGCTCTCCTGTGGCATTCAGTGGGAGACCGTTCGGGCATGCTCACAGGAGTCTTTCTTTTTGCTTACCTGAGGTCAGTTCTTGGGGTCTCAAATCAATATGAGTGGCTCTGGCCAGAAGGTGGCTTAAGTAAGAGGGGAGGCTCCGCCCCTTGCAAATTATTTGCATAATTGTTCCTGCCTATTAAAGGGGACTTACGCCTCCCAGAGTACCAGTGACCTGTATGGACTAAGTGAAAAGGATTTAACAGGTAAGACTAAAATCCTATTTTTTTATACAGATGGATTTAGAAACACATATATGGAAGATTAACTACACACTTATGTAAATTCTGTTACTGTAAAGCAATGTGATACACACAAAATAGGTGATTTAATGAGGAGTTGAACCGCAGATCTGTATTATAATGAAGAACAGAAAAATAGAATTACTGCTAACTTATAGGACCCCGCTACAGTTCTGGGGTGCTTGGTTGCAATAAAGAGGTCAGTTCGGTTCTGTGAGTGCCCAACAGGGTAATGTACCGATTAAAAAGCAAACAAACTTTATTATGTCATTTAAAAACAAAGTGTGTGTGTCCCTTTAACTGAAAAAAATGTACAGTGATTTGGGAACTGTTAAAACAATGAGCTCACTAGAAGATGGCATTAGTAAATGGGTGTAGATACAGTGGCTTTTTTATTTTAACTTCAAGGGATAGTAAGACTTCGTTTTAACTTTATTTTATTTTGTAGGCATTAAAAAACATGAAGAATGATATAAGTCTTATCTCTCAAACCTTTATGATTTGAGAGATATTCACAAGCAAAGTTTCCCCCTCCCGCCCCTTTTACCTAGTGTAAGCCGTCTCTTCTCAGATGTGGAATCCAGTCCATAGACGAGACAGATAACAGAAGGGGACAATCTTCTTCCTATCAGAACAATGAAAGCCCTGCCCCCCTTGACAAGTTTTTCAGGTTTTTCCCTTATCTTAATTGAAGATTGTCCCTCTCTGCAGTCTACCTGGGCACCTCCCTTCTGATCTGGCTGAGCAGTGTTACATCAGTAAAAGGGGCGGGAGGGGGATGCTTTAACATTGAATTACTCTTGTACTACAACTCTGACAGAACTGAAATAACACTCTCCAAAGTCCAAATACTATGATGATTAATTAGAGCTGCTTTTATTATGAAACATTACTATCCCTTTCAGTATCTGAATTGAGTCAGCTATGGTTCGTGTTCATGGAGTTAGAGTCTCTAACCACATTGCAGTGATTGGCCTACAACATATAAGGTATGTGACATCAAGTGTACGCAACGCTGCACCGTGCTGATCAGTGTTACTATTAGTATTATGTGTTTAATTATCCAACAAGTCTCTCTTGTTATGAGAAAATGCAGTTATTATGTTCTCACTGCTGCGCTGTAACTGTATCACAATGTTCAGTTAATCTTGCACACTCTCTAGTTGTTGCTGTGTATAGCCTTTGATCTCTGCATTGAACGTAGCTAGCTACTTTGTAGTGTAACAGTGTTGCAATGTGTCACATCAAGATCGTGTAACACTAGACCATGCCGATCAGAGTCTCTATTTGTATCGGTGTCACAGACGGTGCAGTGATCCTGTTCTCACTACAGCATTATACTTATCACTCGAAGTCTGATTATTTATTGCACACTATCTAGCCATTGCTGTTTAGAGTCTTACTCTTGTATCCTTTGGTCTCTGTACTGAGTCGTAGATGGCTATCGCTAAATAATCTGCTCAGATTTCTGGTGTCTCGTTCTCAGATTAGTAATGTCTCCTGTTATGTCTCTTTTCTCCTAACTCGGATACCAAGTTCATCTGTAATATTCCTATTTTGCTGATGTCATTAATAAGCCACTAAATTTTCCACAGAGTATCCCCCCATTTGCTACTCGCCCTACGCGTTTCGCCCTGGCGCTTCGTCAGGAGAAAAGTTACCGGTTGTGTTGGAAATTCAGCCTTTTAGACTCTTCTTCCGGGCCGGATGGTTATTGATGTCATACGGCATTTTGTTGTCAGTCAGACGAGTATCTCGTCCAATTGTCCATAGACGTTATGCAAAGTCAATTTCTAAGGCTATGAGAATGATTATTCAATTGTTTCTTGTAATGTCACTAACAACGTGAATAGAAAGATCATCGTTAGTTGTAGAAGTTTCAGTACATGATCGAGAAAGAAAGAAATGAGATGAGTTAGACATCACCTGAACCTTACATTACCATATAGACATATTCAAGGGCTAGTTTGCAAAATCTTACATTGAAAATGAAGGTATTATATATCATCTCTAAATCCTTATGTTCATGTGGATACTACACATATAGACTTTAAATATATATATTGTATTATATGAATATTTATACAGGTAGAGTTGGGTACATAAATACTGTAATAAATATACTTGTAAGGGAGCCTGTGATGTTAGTTTCATTTAACGAATCTTAGTATTTGTTGTCATGAACACTTCTCTCTTTGTTGCATTTAGAACTGGATATGTACTAGATAATCATTTCTTTTCAGATGTTATGATTTTTAGGTACCACAGTATCCATCCTCTAAAGATGTATCACAAGTATCTTCATAAAAATGTTGTTATTTGAGTCCGTACCATTGAGGCATACATAACATTTTTCTTGTTTGTTCCCATATTGTTCAATTCTGTTTCGGAGCATCTATCACTGTATTACTGTGGTGAACATTATAATAATTCTATTTGAATGACAAACTTTAGCACTAATAGATAGTGCTGTGGAGCAATGTGATGCACACTACTCATTGTGATCTCCAGAAAAGAGGGACAAAAGGGGTAGAAAAGAGGGACAGAGGGATTTGAATCTGAAAAAGGGACTGTCCCTCCTAAAGAGGGACACTTGGGAGGTACGGACCCCTAATATCTCCTAAAGAGGGACACATGGGAGGTATGGACCCCTAATATCTCCTAAAGAAGGACACTCGGGAGGTATGGATCCCTAATATCTCCTAAAGAAGGACACTCGGGAGGTACGGACCCCTAATATCTCCTAAAGAGGGACACATGGGAGGTACAGACCCCTCGGGAGGTATGGACCCCTAATATCTCCTAAAGAGGGATGATCAGGAGGTATGGACCCTAATATCTCCTAAAGAGGGACACTCAGGAGGTACGGACCCCTAATATCTCCTAAAGAGGGACACATGGGAGGTACAGACCCCTCGGGAGGTATGGAACCTAATATCTCCTAAAGAGGGACACTCAGGAGGTATGGACCCTAATATCTCCTAAAGAGGGACACTCGGGAGGTACGGACCCCTAATATCTCCTAAAGAGGGACACTCGGGAGGTACGGACCTCTAATATCTCTTAAAGAGGGACACTTGGGAGGTAAGCCATTACAGCAATGTTATTTTTTATATCTCCTTTACTTTGGGTCAGAATTGCAGTATTGTGCCTGTGTGTGCTGTCATGTCTGTGCCTTGGGGCTCCTCCCCTAGTATCTCTGATTGGCTGATTCATGTTTATCTACCTGGCTTCCGTGCAAGTTGATGTACGTTCTTCGAGTTACTTCCAAGTACCTGCTGTTCCTGTTGTTCCAGAGAATTGACCTTGGTTCTTCTCCATCCGTGTTCATAGTTCTTTGATTACCCGGTACTGACCTTGGCCTACTTTCGACTATCCAGCTTTCCGAGCATCCAACCTTGCCCTTCTCTCGACTGTCCAGCTTACTTGATCTTCAGGCATCTGAACTCAGCCTGTCTTCTACCATCCACAGTTACTGACTTCAGCTCGACTATGTACAGCCCTGCTACCGACTCTATAGCATCCGACCACAGCTAAGTTCTGACTATCCTGTTTCTTCGGCTTCACAGCAAATGACATCAGCTAAAGTTCCGACTATCCTGTTTATTCAACTTCACGGCATCCAATCCTGGTCAATCTACAACTATGACTCTTCTCATTCGATCACACTCATGAGTTCCTCCAGCCTGGCATTGCCTGCCTCTCATTGACTTTCCCTGTTCGACTCTCTGACCACTATTTTTCTGCTCCTGAGGAAGTGGCAACAAGCCACGAAACGCGTAGAGCCGATATACATCTATATATATAAAAGAGAAAGGCTCATTGCATAATTTATGTCTCCTCAGGAGACACACACACCCAGGGGTGGCAATAGGGAGGGGTTACTGTTCCCATTGGGTGATTCAATGGGGGTGTGATTTTCACACCAATTGCAGTGGCCGAAGGGAGTTGGCCCACCCCCTATATGCAGCCCGCCCACCACTATCAAAGTCAGAAAAAAAGAATATGGCCGCCACTTGCTCCTACACCACAGACAAACACACACATGCCCCACTCACACAGCACCAAACTCACACACATGCCCCACTCACACAGCACCACACACACATTCCCCACTCACACACACAAATGCCCCACTCACACACACAAAAGCCAGAAAGAAATATGGCTGACACACAGTCACTCACCCTGACTCCCAGTGGCCTCAGCAGGACCTGTACTACAGCCACTGAGGAACAAAATGGCACTCAAATGGTTAAGGTAGGTCCTCATTGCTCAATTATTTCTTCACTGTCATCATTTGCCATGCAAGACACAGGACAGACAGCCATCAGATTCACACTTAACCCACTGACTGCCACAGGGTTGTTTATCAAGCTTTACCCCTCAGGGAGTGTGTTCAAACCCCTCACACTGTAAACTTGCATTTCCCACCCACTTTCCTCCTTCCCCAGCCTATTACTAACACTTTTCCACATTTCTCTTAAGCCCCTCCCCTACTCATGATTAAGCCCCACCCACGTTTAACCCAAATTGCCCCATTGCTCTCTCCACATCAGCACCACATGAGGGACTCCACAAGTAAAAGTTCCCAGGTATTACACACACATGCCCCACTCACACAGCACCACACACACAAAGCCAGAAAGAAATATGGCTGACACACAGTCACTCACCCTGACTCCCAGTGGCCTCAGCAGGACCTGTACTACAGCTACTGAAGGGTGCTACAGCACCAGGGGAACAAAATGGCACTCAGAGGGTTAAAATAGGCCCTCATTACTGAATTACTTCTTCACTGTCATAATTTGCCATGCAAAACACAGGACAGACAGCCATCAGATTCACACTTAACCCACTGACTGCCACAGGGTTGTGTATCAAGCTTTACCCCTCAGGGAGTGTGTTCAAACCCCTCACACTGCAAACTTGCATTTCCCTCCCACTTTTCCTCCTTCCCCAGCCTATTACTAACACTTTTCCACATTTATGTTAAGCCCCGCCCCCACTCGTGATTAAGCCCCACCCACTTTTAAACCCAGATTGCCCATTGCTCTCTCCACATCAGCACCACATAACTCCCTTCCAGGGACTCCACAAGTCAAAGTTCCCAGGTATGAATACACTTCCCACTGCTATTTATCTCTGACATGCCTCTCTATACATTAACCATTTGAGTGCCAGAGGGGTGCACAACTCATGCACGCATGTGTTTCTGCGCATATATGTTGCGTGTGTGTGTGTGTGTGTGTACATCTCTGTTACATATTTGTGTGCATGTGTGCATCTCCGGTATGTGTGTGCATGTCTCTGCCGCTCACTGTGTGTATGTGTCTGCCTGTGTGTTGCATATGTCTGAGTTTATCAGTGTGTCTACATTTCACACACGTGCGCCCAACACCGTCCCACATTGGTAGTGTATATATATATAAGAGAGAAAACCTGCTTCCCCTGCCACACACACCCAGGGGCGGCTGTAAGGAACAGTTAGCCTGCCCCCCAACATCAGTTTTAACCTAGGCTGACCAGACCTCACCTTTAACCGGGGACACATAGGAAAATGCATACTGCAGGACTGCTTTCATTTCAGTGAAGTACTGCAAAATGGCTATTTCCTATGTGTCCCCGGTTAAAGGTGAGATCTGGTCAGCCTACCTTAACTCTTTGAGTGTCAGAGGGGTACGCATACATTGCAATGCGTTGCGTACCTCTCTGGCAGTCAGAGGGTTAGCCTTCTCCTCCACAACTCACCGACTGCTACATCACTTCTCTCGACTTCCAACTCCTACAGTAAACAACTCACCTACTGCTACTATAACCCACCAACCAGCAGCTCCCATTTTGCTGGGGAGCCACACATTGATCACTTCTTTCAAAGACACACTGGGACACTCAGAGTCGGCTGGGGAATAGGTTAGAACACACAGATCTTCAGTTTCCATGCTAAGAACTGGGGCTGATGGACTCACTTTGTTTCAATTTAACCCTTTGAGTGCTGTTGCAATGCCTTGGATACCTCTCTGGCACGCAGAAGGTTAAGCCCATTGGAGTACCAGAGATGATATGCAGCACATTGCTCTGCATACCTCTGTCACTCAAAGGGTTAATATCTGTTTGGAAAGCTTCCACATTTGGGTATTGTGCAGCCCAGTCTTTCCTCACAAGTGGCCCGCAGGGTTAAACTGATTTCTTTGAAAATGTCCATTGATTTCAATGACACTATTAATTCCATGAATGCTACAAACAATGCAAACACATTGCCAAAGCAATGCGTTGGGGACCATTGTAGCATTCAAGGGGTTAAAACCCCATTTATGTGAACACGATTTTCCTGAAATTTTCAAATCAACCCTATGGTGTCAGTTTTTTTGGAGTTGCATCCTTTATTTTGATACATAAGGTCCATACAGTTATACTCTTACCCCATTAATTTAAACCCATTTATACTTTTGGCTCTTGCAGCAGCTGACTGTGCACTGTTATCTGTGAGGCTGATGTACTAACACAAAGAGGAACAATTCATCTGTGACTTATATCCAGAAAAAATCGCTAACACAGACAGTCAGCACTATCAAATAAGAGCAATATATCCTTTATTGAAATAACTAGTAAAAAAATACCTTGACAACATCGCGGAGAAATGGAACAATAACAGAGAGACTCTCGTGGAGGATCACAAAATAACCCACGTAGCAAACATAAACTTCGGTCTCCCACCGATCAACGCGTTTCGCGCGACTTGCGCTTACTCATGATCTAGGATTCTAACAGTCTACGTAGGAGCTTTTGAATCAGTCCAGACCTATCAGCAACAATCTAATTGCTCAATCAACCAATCCCTTTGCGCCTCGGTATCAAAACAGTCAACACCCCCAAGGCATGCAAAATAAAAAGTTAAATTAACCCATTAAAGGGCTCAGTATGTATCCAAAATCTGCCCCTTCAGTTTGAAATAACAAACAAAAGTTACAAAAATTTTTTACCATCTATTGTCCTGTGTGCAATTGCATCCAGCACAATAATGATCCGAGATCGCAGTAGGACCGGCCGAAACCTCATACACATGTCGTATCTGTATCTGGACCGATTCGTAACCCCAATAGACCGTACACTCCAATTATTAAAAATTAACAAATGCACAATATTAAAATAAAAATACAATCAAGACCAAAGAAAATCATGTAAAACATGAATGATTCTAAGAACAGGCTCCCCAAAAGGATAAATTTCTGAAATATAAATATAAGAGCATCATACTCAAGTAATTAACCAAACCATATATAATCATGTGTAACAGCTCACATCATATTCCTTATTCAGACCACCTGGATGTCTAGTTCCTAATTCGAATATCCAGAAGACCTCTCTTCTGGATAATTTGTCATCCAAAGAGCCCCTACGTGGTCCTAATGTAACTCGTTCTATGCCTTGTACAAGAAAGGTCGAGTTACTACAGTCACCGGTTTTAAAATGAGAGGAAACCCCAGAACGGAATTCTGTGCTTCTAATGTCACTAAGATGCTCGTTCATCCTTTCTCTAATAGATCTGGTAGTTTTACCAACATATTGAATTCTGCATGCAACACAAGTCATAAGGTAGACTTGTACCAACGAAAAGGGGGAAGAACCCATTGTTGAACAAGGTTGTTTTCTCAACTGCTTATAGTGTGGAATTTAAAGATATAGTAAAGTTGGTAAAAAAACATATTCCAATACTGTACGCGGATATGGGATTACACAGAGCTCTGGAGAATGGTTTTAAGTTTGTATCACGGAGAGCACCGACTATATCTACTCAAATATCACCTAGTCTGTTCATGTCAGAAAGTAATACAAAGAAGAAATCCAGTTGGATGGAAGTGGTTGGTCTAGGTGTGGATGTTGTAGATTAATGGATGTAACTAATACTTTTAGTTCAACAGTTACCAATAGGGTGTATAAAATGAGAGGATACATTAATTGTATCACAAGAGGGGTAATCTACCTTATGACTTGTGTTGCATGCAGAATTCAATATGTTGGTAAAACTACCAGATCTATTAGAGAAAGGATGAACGAGCATCTTAGTGACATTAGAAGCACAGAATTCCGTTCTGGGGTTTCCTCTCATTTTAAAACCGGTGGCTGTAGTAACTCGACCTTTCTTGTACAAGGCATAGAACGAGTTACATTAGGACCACGTAGGGGCTCTTTGGATGACAAATTATCCAGAAGAGAGGTCTTCTGGATATTCGAATTAGGAACTAGACATCCAGGTGGTCTGAATAAGGAATATGATGTGAGTTGTTACACATGATTATATATGGTTTGATTAATTACTTGAGTATGATGCTCTTATATTTATATTTCAGAAATTTATCCTTTTGGGGAGCCTGTTCTTAGAATCATTCATGTTTTACATGATTTTCTTTGGTCTTGATTGTATTTTTATTTTAATATTGTGCATTTGTTAATTTTTAATCATTGGAGTGTACGGTCTATTGGGGTTACGAATCGGTCCAGATACAGATACGATATGTGTATGAGGTTTCGGCCGGTCCTACTGCGATCTCGGATCATTATTGTGCTGGATGCAATTGCACACAGGACAATAGATGGTAAAAAAATTTTGTAACTTTTGTTTGTTATTTCAAACTGAAGGGGCAGATTTTGGATACATACTGAGCCCTTTAATGGGTTAATTTAACTTTTTATTTTGCATGCCTTGGGGGTGTTGACTGTTTTGATACCGAGGCGCAGAGGGATTGGTTGATTGAGCAATTAGATTGTTGCTGATAGGTCTGGACTGATTCAAAAGCTCCTACGTAGACTGTTAGAATCCTAGATCATGAGTAAGCGCAAGTCGCGTGAAACGCGTTGATCGGTGGGAGACCGAAGTTTATGTTTGCTACGTGGGTTATTTTGTGATCCTCCACGAGAGTCTCTCTGTTATTGTTCCATTTCTCCGCGATGTTGTCAAGGTATTTTTTTACTAGTTATTTCAATAAAGGATATATTGCTCTTATTTGATAGTGCTGACTGTCTGTGTTAGCGATTTTTTCTGGATATAAGTCAAGCTTTTTGGGGATTTAGTGGACAATTTCCCGTATCGCTCCAGACGATATAGCACTTGTTACCGGTCCGTTGGAGTATTAGAGCTGACACTGAAACATGGACATTGTCTTTAAATACACCTGCCTATTTTCAGAGGTAAGAGCTCTCTTCATTTTTTGAACAATTCATCTGTACCATACAGAACAAATACAATGCTTTGCTGACCTCTCTAGCGTTGAAGACGTTAAAACGCCTATTTAAATAAATGGGTATTGTTCCCTGTACTGCTGTTACTTTTCCACAAAATTCCACCACTTTCCTTAGTATATGAGCCTTCCTGTTTTGAAGCCTATTAGCTGTTAGGGGTCCCTGTATTGATCCCTTGCCTACGGCCCATGGACAAATAATCCGGTTCTGTCCCAGCTGACCACCACAGCCCACTAATGCAAGGAGCGCCCAGCATGTGTCACATATTCCTTTCACTGCCAGAGGGACACTTCACTGTCCCTCTTCTCCTCAATCTCTCATCTCCTCCTCCCTTGTCACCCCCACTCACCTAGCCCCTTGCCATTCATCCATAGTCCCAATCTCGCCATTTTACTCCCACATCACTATTACATTATCTATCACTGCATCTGTCACTTAACTCTCTGTCTGCCAACCTATTTCTTCAAATCTACTGCAGTATCCACTGCTGTAATCTAAATTATTCCTTTACTCACAAACATCTTCTAACTGTGACCTTCACCAAGTACATAGCACACTCACTTCAACTGTAAGGATACAAGACCTTATTCATCAAGTAACACAGCACAATCACTTCAACTGTAAGGATACAGGACCTTATTCATCAAGTAACACAGCACACTGACTTCAACTGTAAGGATGCAGGGCCTTATTCATCAAGTAACACAGCACACTCACTTCAACTGTAAGGATGCAGGGCCTTATTCATCAAGTAACACAGCACACTCACTTTAACTGTAAGGATGCAGGGCCTTATTCATCAAGTAACACAGCACACTCACTTCAACTGTAAGGATGCAGGGCCTTATTCATCAAGTAACACAGCACACTCACTTCAACTGTAAGGATGCAGGGCCTTATTCATCAAGTAACACAGCACACTGACTTCAACTGTAAGGATACAGGGCCTTATTCATCAAGTAACACAGCACACTGACTTCAACTGTAAGGATACAGGGCCTTATTCATCAAGTAACACAGCACACTGACTTCAACTATAAGGATACAGGGCCTTATTCATCAAGTAACACAGCACACTGACTTCAACTATAAGGATACAGGGCCTTATTCATCAAGTAACACAGCACACTGACTTCAACTGTAAGGATACAGGGCCTTATTCATCAAGTAACACAGCACACTGACTTCAACTGTAAGGATACAGGGCCTTATTTACCAAGTAACACAGCACACTGACTTCAACTGTAAAGATACAGGGCCTTATTCACCAAGTAACACAGCACACTCACTTCAACTGTAAGGATACAGGGCCTTATTCACCAAGTAACATAGCACACTCACTTCAGCTGTAAGGATACAGGGCCTTATTCATCAGGTAACACAGCACATTCACTTCAGCTGTAAGGATACAGGGCCGTATTCATCAAGTAACACAGCACACTCACTTCAGCTGTAAGGATACAGGGCCTTATTCACCAAGTAACACAGCACACTCACTTCAGCTGTAAGGATACAGGGCCTTATTCATCAAGTAACACAGCACACTCACTACAACTGTAAGGATAAAGGGCCTTATTCACCAAGTAACACAGCACACTCACTTCAACTGTAAGGATACAGGGCCTTATTCATCAAGCTGAAGAGCTGCAATTAAAACATTTTTTACAAATCTTACCAGCATATCTACATCACCACTGCGTCTGTCACACAAAGTCTACATATGTGACATACGTCCATGTGTGTGTGTGTCTCTCTGTAGGTATGCGTTTCACAGTGTGTGACACGCTCTGTCTCTTTAAGTGCATGTCTGTAACACTGCATATTTCTGTTTCACACAATGTCTCTCTGTGTAAATAATATGACGGGCAACGCCATCCCACATTGCTAGTAACTATATAAAACTATATATTTCTGAAAAGTAGACAACCTGCCGCATCCAATGAGGGGTGAATTGCCTTCTTACCCCAAGCCTGTTGTGCCCAAATGCTTCCAGAAGGTGGCACTATAGGGAAAAAATGGCATTTTCTTACATTTCTGCCACTTCAGCTGTACTGAAATCTGTGAAAACCATGGAATTTCCAACTATATTCATTAGCTAGTGCTCTTGGGAGAAAAATGACACCCCATTGGTATGGGTTCACCTACCACAGGGGATGCTAGAAGTGCAAAAATACACCTACTACAACCTCTAAATTTTCTAACATTTTCTCAAACATTACTTGTCTATACAAAAATGGTTATAACAACTAGAGAAGTAAAGAAAGGCTACACAAACCATACCATTTTGGAAAGAAGACAACCTGCTGCATCTAATGAGGGGTGAATTGCCTTCTTACCCCAAGCCTGTTGTGCCCAAATGCTTCCAGAAGTTGGCACTATAGGAAAAAAATGGCATTTTCTTACATTTCTGTCCCTTCATCTATACGGAAATCTGTGAAAACCATGGAATTTCCAACTGTATTCATTAGCTAGTGCTCTTGGGAGAAAAATGACACCTCATTGGTATGAGTTCACCTACCTTAGGGGGTGCTACAAGTACCAAACTACACCTATTGCAACCACTAATTTTTCTAACATTTTCTCAAACATTACTTGTCTGTACAAAAATGGTTATAACAACTAGAGAAGTGAAGAAAGGCTACACAAACCATACCATTTTGGAAAGAAGACAACCTGCCGCATCTAATGAGGGGTGAATTGCCTTCTTACCCCAAGCCTGTTGTGCCCAAATGCTTTCAGAAGTTGGCACTATATGAAAAAAATGGCACTTTCTTACATTTCTGTCCCTTCATCTGTATGGAAATCTGTGAAAACCGTGGAATTTCCAACTGTATTCATTAGCTAGTGCTCTTAGGAGAAAAATGACACCCCATTGGAATGAATCGACATACCTTAGGGGTGCCAGAAGCACATAACTACACCTACCTGTTTGCTTCTTCTAAAATGGCTGCTTGTACTAAAATATTCATAACTGTTAGAGACATGAAGGAAAGGTATAAAAGGTATACCATTTTGGAAAGTAGACCTTCTCCCGCATCAAGTGAGGGGTCACTTGCTTTTCTACCCCCTGGGCTGAAGTGCACAAATATTTCCAAAAGGTGGCGCTCTGGGAATAAATAAAGTTTTTTTTACATTTCCACCTCTTCAAAGATATTAAAATCTTTGAAAACCATAACATTTCCTGCTGTATTCAGTACCTGCTACCAACATGAGAAAAATGGTAGCCCATTTGTGTGGGTTAACATACAATATGTGGGTGCTAGGAACACGTACGTAAACCTGACACTTTTGTTTCTTAAATTATCTGCTTGCACTAAAATGGTTATAACCATAATAGATATGCAGGAAAGGTAGAAAACAATGCCATTTTGGAAAGAAAACAACCTGCCGCATCTAATGAGGGGTCACTTGCCTTCATACCCAAAGGCTGGTATGCACAAATGCTTCCAGGAGGTGGCGCTAATGAAAAAAAAAGGAATTTTCTTACATTTCTGCCCCTTCAAATGTATGGAGCTCTTGAAAACAATGGAATTTTCAACTGCATTCGTTAGCTAGTGCTCTTAGGAGTCAAACGACACCCCATTGGTATGAGCTGAACTACCTTAGGGAGTGCTAGAAGTAGAAAATTACACCTACAACAAACTCTGATGTTTCTAACATTTTCTCAAACCTGACTTGCCTGTATGAAAATGGCTATAACACCTTCAGAAGTGAAGAAAAGGTAGATAAAATATACCATTTTGGAAAGAAGACAACATGCCGCATCTAATGAGGGGTCACTTGCCTTTATACCCCTAAGTTAGTTGGCACAACTATTTCCAGAATGTGGTGCTACAGGAAAAAAAACAAACATTTTTTTTACACTTCAGTCACTTCAAAGATACTAAAATGGTTCAATGGCGTGGGATTTCCTAGGAGGACTTCTTGCCAGCCTAAGAAATAAGGTACCCCACTGCTCTGGGTTGACATACCAATTTACACTACAGGAGCGTAGCTACCAGTGAAACAGGAATGGGAAAGCAAACAGTGTATGTGTGATTTTATGGCTAACAGATGAAAGAAGCTAGGGCGTCAGCCAGTGTACACGCGGACCTGTGACTACCAGTGTAACAGTGTGGGAGGGTGAGGGATTAGGCAGTGTGTGTGGGTATGAGCAGAGGAGCAAGGATGGTGGTGATGGTGGGGCAGTGTCTGAGAGTGTGTATGGGGGATCTGTGACTACCAGTGTGCACTGTATGTCCCCCTCATACAAAGTTTGATTCCCAGCCTGAACCTAGTGCATACTGGTACTTTGAGTCTACCAATAAGCAGTGGAAACAGGCTGGGGGTCAGGCTGGGGAATGGGACTGCCAGTTGACTGTGGAACCAGGCAGGGGAATACGGTACGTGTGTGTGTGGGGGGGGAATCGGAGGCATGTTTTGTGCATGCCACAAGGGTACCCAATGCACTGCAAAGCAATGCGTTGGACCCCCTGTTGCACACAAAGAGTTTTTTTTTTAATTATTATTTTGTATTCATACCTCGTTGGGGAGGCGGTGTCAGGAACATTCCTGGTGTCCCCCATCTAGGTCTAAAAACAGAATAATGAAAAAAAAGTGTGTGTGTGTGTGTGTGTGTGTTACAGGGGGTCCAACGCATTGCAAAGCACTGTGTTGGACCCCCCCTGTGGCACGTGCATTTTTTGGGGCTTTTCCCCCAATATTTTTGTGTAGACCTCGTTGGGGGCATCAGAACCCATACAATGAGGTCTAAATAAAAAATAAAAGGGGGAAAAAAAATCCTTTGGGTGCCACAGGGGTGTCCAGTGGATTGCAAAGCAATGCATTGGGCCCCTGTGGCACACAAAGGGTTAATTTTTTTATCATTACTTTGTATTCAGATGGCCACCAAACAAGCTCTGATCACAAAGTAATGATAAAAAAGTCCTGTGTGTACCAAAGGAAGGGGGTCTGCATTGAACCCCCCTCCCAGTGACACACACAGGGTTAAATTTTTTTAAATTTATATTTTTTTTTATTATATACCTCATTGAGGGGCATCAGGACCCCCCTGATCCCAGTCCAATGAGGTCTTAGTAAAAAAATATATATATGTCCACAAAAGAAGTGACCCTGTGAGTGCCACAGGGGTCTCCAGCGCGTTGCAAAGCAATGCATTGGATCCTTGTGGCACTCAGAGGGTTAATTTTTTCTATCATTACTTTGTAATCAGAGCTTGTTGGGGGGCCATCAGGACCAATCCTTATGGCCCCCCAACAATATCTGGTAACAAAATAATGATAAAAGCCCTGTGTGTGCCACAGGAGGGGGGGGGGGTGCATTGGACCCCCCCGTGGCACACACAGGGTTACTTTTTTTTATTTTTTTTTTTAATTATAGACCTAATTGAGGGGCATCAGGATCCCCCCAATGAGGTCTTTAACCCCCCCCAAAGAATTGACCCTGTGAGTGCCACAGGGGTCCCCAGCACATTGCAAAGCAATGCATTGGATCCTTGTGGCACTCAGAGGGTTAATTTTTTTTATCATTACTTTGTAATCAGAGCTTGTTGGGGGGCCATCAGGACCAATCCTGATGGCCCCCCAACAATCTCTGGTAACAAAATAATGATAAAAGCCCTGTGTGTGCCACAGGAGGGGGGGGTGCATTTGACCTCCCCGTGGCACACACAGGGTTACTTTTTTTTTTTTTTTGTTTAATTATAGACCTCATTGAGGGGCATCAGGATCCCCCCAATGAGGTCTTTAAAAAAAAACAAAAAACCCCAAAGAATTGACCCTGTGAGTGCAATGTGCTGCGGACCCCTGTGGCACTCACAGGGTTACTTTTATTATTATTATTTTATTATTTTTTTTTTCAACTCTTCAGACCTCGTGGGGGACATCAGGACCCCTCCTGGAGTCCCCTCAGTCATTGATCTCCCAGCCGATAGGCTGGGAGATCAATAAGGCGACAGCAGGAGAGCAAAAGATCTCCTGCCCTTCTCTCCTACCACCGGTAGGAGTGAACAGGACCGGGGAAACTTCACTAACATGGTCACCGATGACGTTGGGAGGCTTCCCCCGGTCCCGCCCACTCCTACCCGGAAGTTCGGGTAGGAGAGAGGGGGAAGGAGAAATGCCGTTTCTCCTTTGTGTTTATTGATCTCCCAGCACGATCGGCTGGGAGATCAATAACTGGGGAGGCATGAGGAGTGATCCTCATGTCCCCCCACGAGTGCCAGGAGTTTTTTTTTTTTTTTTTTTAATGCGGCCACTGCCAGCTGGTTATACCGGCTCATGCAGTGACCGCATTTCACTCTTACGCCGTATGAGCGTGGCACAACAGGTACAGCTGTGTCCACTCGTACGGCGTAAGTAGCTGGCACTCTAGGGGTTAAAATGTAAAAAAAAATATATGTTGTAGGGTTTATCCTCCTGCGTATAAAAAGGGTACTCCCACTGCTGAAAGGTGTTTTATTCAGAGGTTATTAAAGATTAAAGTAGAATTTTTAGGTGCAGTATCACGGTGGACTGAAATTGTATGGTGGCGCTGTTGATACACCATCCTATGGACTGCTCTGGTCCCTGGACCATAAATCTCCATAGGATGGTGTAGCAACAGCGCCACTGTACAATTTCAGGCCACTGTGATACTGCACCTAAAAAATTCTACTTTGATCTTTAATACCTTTTGAATGAAACACCTTTCAGCAGTGGGAGTACCCTTTTTTTCACTCAGGGGGATAAACTCTACAACATATATTTTTTTACATTTTATGTATTACTATCCCTTTAAAGGGATAGTAATATTCCTATTAAAGTTTAGCTCTGGGTCTTTTTTATATTTTTTATTAACATGTGGCGCTATATTTAATTGCATACAGTGTTGTAGTTCAAACGATATTCAAGCCGAAAGGATCCCCCTCCTGCCCCTTTCCCTGCAACACTCAGCCTCACAGTCTGGTCCGGCTCCAGCTTGGCAAGGGACAATCTTCAGTAAGCAAAAGGAAAATACTGCCCCCTTGAGGAAGGAGGGCAGGGTTATCCTTATACTTACTGAGTGAAGATTGTCCCTTGTTACATCCGCCTGGTCCCACGACCGGATTCCAGATCTAATTGGAGGAGGCCAGAAGGGGCAGGAGGGGGATCCTTACTGCTTGAGTAGAGTTTGAACTACAACACTCTAAGTAATTGAATATAGCGGTACATATTACAAAAAATAGAAAGAAGACTCAAAAAGTAACTTTAATAGAAGTATTACTATACCTTTAAAGCATTATATATCCTTGACTTTTTCCGCTGTGACCATGTTGGTGGTTTTTGGAGCCTTTT
This sequence comes from Rhinophrynus dorsalis, assembly GCA_037306005.1. Classification (NCBI taxonomy): domain Eukaryota; kingdom Metazoa; phylum Chordata; class Amphibia; order Anura; family Rhinophrynidae; genus Rhinophrynus; species Rhinophrynus dorsalis. The sequence continues at coordinate 87,227 of JBBDGT010000037.1, read as the reverse complement.
GGGGTTTTTTTTCCCTTTTTTTTGAGATGGACAGTGGATGCCTAGGAGGATCCCTGTTCTGTTCTCAACTCACGGACGCTCACATGGACTCTCCTCGGCAGATACCCCTACCAGCCCCTAGGCTCAGGCCTGTTTCCTTAGAATCAACAGTGCCTTCTTCCCCCCGCACTGGATCCGGACATTGCGAGGTACATAGTGGGGTGAGGATTGTCTTCTCCGTACCGGGGCCAGTAACATGGGACATGGGCATTGCACCACAACGCATTGGACGCCTTTCCAGCACTCAAATGGATAACTCTGACATGACACACCACTGTGTACTGCATGGCACTCTATGGGTTAACATGCTGGTATAAGTATCTCTCACATAATCTTTTATTTTCTGTTTTCCACTTCTACATGCCAAACAGAGGCTTAATACTGCAATTCTGAACCAAAGTAAAGGCAATAACAAATATCATTGACTTAATGGTTTCAGGACCACAGAGGGGACGGTAACACGTTGTGAAGCGATGTCCTCTGGTCCTTAGAGGGATACATTTGGCTTCTAACTCTCTGAATACTGCAGATATTGTTACCTACACAGCACTGTAAAGTTCCAACACTAATCCCAGGGTGGTCACAGCCCGCACTTCTACACTCACAACCTACAGATCAGGGGGACCAGAAAGAGCTGGAACCTCCACACATGGGGAGCGGCTATCATTGTGTCAGTGTCCCCTCTGTGTGTCTGTGTATGTCTGTTGCGTGTGTGTGTGTGCATATCTCTGTTGCATGTGTGTCTGTGCATGTCTGTTACATGTATTCTGTGTGTGCATGCCTGGTGCCTGTGTGTGAGCATGTCTGTTGCACTCATGTGTGTCTGTGCATGTCTGTTGCTTGTGTGTACATCTCTGTTACATGTGTGTGTACATGTGTGCATCTCTGGTGTGTGCACATGTCTTTTGAATGTTTCTGCAACTCACTGTATGTATGTCTGTCTGTGTGCTGCATATGTCTGTGTGTATCAGTGTGTCTACATTTCAGACACTTACGCCCAACGATCATAACATGACGGGCAACGCCGTCCCACATTGCTACTTCTAATATATTTGGGTGATACTGAGCATTCTCTCAGCAGACTTTTGTCTTTAGTTAATATATCTGGTACATTCTCTATTCTAACTATAAATTGGTCAGAGTCTTCTCTCTTCTTGTTAGATTGTGAGCCTAGCTAAGGCCTGATACAAAACTGCCCTATGGTGCTTACCAATGCTTTTACACACCTCAGTATTGTGGTCTCGGGGCACCCTTCCTTCTTCCTGAGAGATTATTTAGCTCCATTAATTAACCTATACAGGGAAAAAAATAACACCTGGCAGGGAATTGCCTCTTGGCATTAAATGTAGAGTGAATTTGGTCAGGATAATGTTCCTTCCTAAGTTCTTGTACATCTTTCAGGTTTTAACCCAAAACCTATTTTAGATAATGTGATGGCATTATCACATATTTTTTGTGGGGGGAGTGGTAAGGCCAGAATCGGATTAGGAACACTAAGAAGATCAGTGTGTGTGTGTGTGTGTGTGTGTGTGTGTATGTGTGTGTGTGGGGGGGGGTGAGTGTCACTTGCTGATTGTTATAAATATTATTTAGCTGCCCAGAGTCATTATGTTTTAGCATGACTAGACCCTGATACCATATAGTCCTTTGTCCACCTTGATAGATCTCTTCTCTGAAGACACTTCTAATGATCTGATCTGTTGATCCTTGTACCTGAAATACTTACGTCTAGATCATCCAGTGCTAAAGTGCTTTCCCAGGCTTGGAGGTCATTCCAAACATTGGTGAGCTACACTGGCCTAGATCCGACAGCCCATGGTGGTATAATACACTTATGAATCAGCTCCATATATGGATTTTGGTCATATATGGCTGTGCTATGATACTGCTAGACTTCAACATGTATATAAAGGAATTGTCCTTACATCCTTTGAACAGCTTCATTCAGAATTTGGTATCCTTAATACCATGATTGTACTTATACCTGCAGGTTTGGCGTTACGGGCCTAGTGGGACAGATCTTGGATTCCTTTCTCAGATTTCATGGCTTGCTTCTTCCTTTATCAATAAAATACCTCATGAACCTATCTCTTTATTTTCAGATGGTTAGTGGCACAAGAGGAGCAAACTGAGACCAATGTGGATTGATGTAGAGGTTTGCAGGGAAGTGAAAAATATGCAGCATGCTTTTAAAGTGTTTGTCAGTCGGGTCAGAAGAATCATTGAAAAAAATATAAAGCATGTCATAAAAAACTGCAAACAAGCAGTTAGGATAGCTTAAATTAAAAATGAGAAAAGCATTGAAAAAGAGAGCAAGAACAATCCTAAATATGTTTTAGCAGAGTAATGGTATGTGCTCTGTGTTTGCAAATATAAAATCAGTGATTACTATTTACAAACATATTGGAGGTCAATACAAAGAACTCGCCAATTAATTTTTTTACGCAAAGAGCTGAGCTAAGGTCATCCATTAATAGTTGAGGAAATGCGTTTGACTAAAACAAAGGCAAGGATTTTTTACAAAAAGGGCGATAAATCTATGGAATTATTTGCTTTAGGATGCTGTGCTTGCACATACTGTAATTACTTTCAAAAGGTAGTGGATACCTATCTAGAACAGAACAAAATTGAGAATTATTGCAGATGGCTTCAGTGCAGACAGATTGTTGATCCAGGGAACTATCTGACTGCCATTTGGAGTCAGGAAATAATTTTTTTACCCACTTGGGGATTAATTGGATGTATTACTATTACTATATTACTATGCTATTTTTCATGCGCTTACTGATGTAAGATTAAAATGGGAGTGGGACATCGGAAAGACTGAGTAGAGGGAATGAGGTATGGCAATCGCTAGCTCTTCTGGGGTTTATCTACAACCTAGACATCAGCTTGAACAACTTAAAACCTTTCCTAGTGTTAATTTCTCACCACAAACACTATTCCACATGGGCCGCAGAGCAGATGATAGGTGCCCCAGTAGTGACCTGGTAGGTGGCACCTTTACACATATAGCCTGGGATTGCAAGGCAGTGGTAGACTTCTGGTACAGGGTATTATTTATTACTATTTCAGCTGTACTGACCGGGGCAATATCCTTGTTCTTGCGGGTGGGATTGCTATCCATCGTCCCAGATGAACTAAACCATTACCTTATTAAACAGTCCTTGAAGCCCTGATAATGGCTATACAAGTGGTGGTGATGTTGTGGTTGTCTGCTAATACTCCAAAACATAGCACTTGGATTTGTATGATTACTTAATGTGTACCACATTATAAACTGGTCTGTGTGCAGAGGGGCTCCACAATGGAGGTTTGATGATATCTGGGGTCTTTGGATTAAAACTATTTCCCAATTCCTCTATCTGTTCTGATGCTTCACTTCATAGAGCTGATATGAACGCTATAATTTTTTTGATCATTATCTTTAATATATACATAAGATGAAACAATCAATGTTTCTTATTCTGGTGATCAGAGACTGTATTCAGGAGCGTAGATGGGTCTATTCCAGATGGTAAACAGCTGTAAGAATGATAGAAACCACAATTAGAGGGAAAGGTCCAACGGTAAATACAGTTACATTAAAACAATGATACAATACGTGGCATGTAGAGCAAAGTGAACTGTGAGTATGGAGAAGAGGAGAAAGGTGACATGTTAGTATGTAGTAGAGGAATAAGGGGCAGTGTTAGGATATAGCAGAGGAGAAAGGTGACATGTTAGTGTGTAGTAGAGGAATAAGGGGCAGTGTTAGGATATAACAGGGGAGAAAGGTGACATGTTTGTATGTAGTAGAGGAATAAGGGATAGTGTTAGGATATAGCAGAGGAGAAAGGTGACATGTTAGTATGTAGTAGAGGAATAAGGGGCAGTGTTAGGATATAGCAGAGGAGAAAGGTGAAATGTTAGTGTGTAGCAGAGGAATAAGGGGCAGTGTTAGGATATAGCAGGGGAGAAAGGTGAAATGTTAGTATGTAGTAGAGGAATAAGGGGCAGTGTTAGGATATAGCAGAGGAGAAAGGTGAAATGTTAGTGTGTAGCAGAGGAATAAGGGGCAGTGTTAGGATATAGCAGAGGAGAAAGGTGAAATGTTAGTGTGTAGCAGAGGAATAAGGGGCAGTGTTAGGATATAGCAGAGGAGAAAGGTGAAATGTTAGTGTGTAGCAGAGGAATAAGGGGCAGTGTTAGGATATAGCAGGGGAGAAAGGTGAAATGTTAGTATGTAGTAGAGGAATAAGGGGCAGTGTTAGGATATAGCAGAGGAGAAAGGTGAAATGTTAGTATGTAGCAGAGGAATAAGGGGCAGTGTTAGGATATAGCAGAGGAGAAAGGTGACATGTTAGTATGTAGTAGAGGAATAAGGGGCAGTGTTAGGATATAGCAGGGGAGAAAGGTGACATGTTAGTATGTAGTAGAGGAATAAGGGGCAGTGTTAGGATATAGCAGAGGAGAAAGGTGACATGTTAGTATGTAGTAGAGGATTAAGGGGCAGTGTTAGGATATAACAGAGGAGAAAGGTGACATGTTAGTATGTAGTAGAGGAATAAGGGGCAGTGTTAGGATATAGCAGAGGAGAAAGGTGACATGTTAGTATGTAGCAGAGGAATAAGGGGCAGTGTTAGGATATAGCAGAGGAGAAAGGTGAAATGTTAGTATGTAGTAGAGGAATAAGGGGCAGTGTTAGGATATAACAGAGGAGAAAGGTGACATGTTAGTATGTAGCAGAGGAATAAGGGGCAGTGTTAGGATATAACAGGGGAGAAAGGTGACATGTTAGTATGTAGTAGAGGAATAAGGGGCAGTGTTAGGATATAGCAGAGGAGAAAGGTGAAATGTTAGTATGTAGTAGAGGAATAAGGGGCAGTGTTAGGATATAACAGAGGAGAAAGGTGACATGTTAGTATGTAGTAGAGGAATAAGGGGCAGTGTTAGGATATAGCAGAGGAGAAAGGTGACATGTTAGTATGTAGTAGAGGAATAAGGGATAGTGTTAGGATATAGCAGAGGAGAAAGGTGACATGTTAGTATGTAGTAGAGGAATAAGGGGCAGTGTTAGGATATAGCAGAGGAGAAAGGTGACATGTTAGTATGTAGCAGAGGAATAAGGGGCAGTGTTAGGATATAGCAGAGGAGAAAGGTGACATGTTAGTGTGTAGCAGAGGAAAAAGGGACAGCGTTAGGCTATAGCAGGGGAGAAAGGTGAAATGTTAGTATGTAGTAGAGGAATAAGGGGCAGTGTTAAGATATAGCAGGGGAGAAAGGTGACATGTTAGTATGTAGTAGAGGAATAAGGGGCAGTGTTAGGATATAGCAGAGGAGAAAGGTGACATGTTAGTATGTAGTAGAGGAATAAGGGGCAGTGTTAGGATATAGCAGAGGAGAAAGGTGACATGTTAGTATGTAGTAGAGGAATAAGGGGCAGTGTTAGGATATAGCAGAGGAGAAAGGTGACATGTTAGTATGTAGCAGAGGAATAAGGGGCAGTGTTAGGATATAGCAGAGGAGAAAGGTGACATGTTAGTATGTAGTAGAGGAATAAGGGGCAGTGTTAGGATATAGCAGGGGAGAAAGGTGACATGTTAGTATGTAGTAGAGGAATAAGGGGCAGTGTTAGGATATAGCAGGGGAGAAAGGTGACATGTTAGTATGTAGTAGAGGAATAAGGGGCAGTGTTAGGATATAGCAGAGGAGAAAGGTGAAATGTTAGTGTGTAGCAGAGGAATAAGGGGCAGTGTTAGGATATAGCAGAGGAGAAAGGTGAAATGTTAGTGTGTAGCAGAGGAATAAGGGACAGTGTTAGGATATAGCAGAGGAGAAAGGTGAAATGTTAGTGTGTAGTAGAGGAATAAGGGACAGTGTTAGGATATAGCAGAGGAGAAAGGTGACATGTTAGTGTGTAGTAGAGGAATAAGGGGCAGTGTTAGGATATAGCAGAGGAGAAAGGTGACATGTTAGTATGTAGGAGAGGAATAAGGGGCAGTGTTAGGATATAGCAGAGGAGAAAGGTGACATGTTAGTATGTAGCAGAGGAATAAGGGACAGTGTTAGGATATAGCAGGGGAGAAAGGTGACATGTTAGTATGTAGGAGAGGAATAAGGGGCAGTGTTAGGATATAGCAGAGGAGAAAGGTGACATGTTAGTATGTAGTAGAGGAATAAGGGACAGTGTTAGGATATAGCAGGGGAGAAAGGTGACATGTTAGTATGTAGTAGAGGAATAAGGGATAGTGTTAGGATATAGCAGAGGAGAAAGGTGACATGTTAGTATGTAGTAGAGGAATAAGGGATAGTGTTAGGATATAGCAGAGGAGAAAGGTGACATGTTAGTATGTAGTAGAGGAATAAGGGGCAGTGTTAGGATATAGCAGAGGACAAAGGTGACATGTTAGTATGTAGTAGAGGAATAAGGGATAGTGTTAGGATATAGCAGAGGAGAAAGGTGACATGTTAGTATGTAGTAGAGGAATAAGGGGCAGTGTTAGGATATAGCAGGGGAGAAAGGTGACATGTTAGTATGTAGTAGAGGAATAAGGGACAGTGTTAGGATATAGCAGAGGAGAAAGGTGACATGTTAGTATGTAGGAGAGGAATAAGGGGCAGTGTTAGGATATAGCAGAGGAGAAAGGTGACATGTTAGTATGTAGTAGAGGAATAAGGGACAGTGTTAGGATATAGCAGGGGAGAAAGGTGACATGTTAGTATGTAGGAGAGGAATAAGGGGCAGTGTTAGGATATAGCAGAGGAGAAAGGTGACATGTTAGTATGTAGCAGAGGAATAAGGGGCAGTGTTAGGATATAGCAGGGGAGAAAGGTGACATGTTAGTATGTAGTAGAGGAATAAGGGATAGTGTTAGGATATAGCAGGGGAGAAAGGTGACATGTTAGTATGTAGGAGAGGAATAAGGGGCAGTGTTAGGATATAGCAGAGGAGAAAGGTGACATGTTAGTATGTAGTAGAGGAATAAGGGGCAGTGTTAGGATATAGCAGAGGACAAAGGTGACATGTTAGTATGTAGTAGAGGAATAAGGGATAGTGTTAGGATATAGCAGAGGAGAAAGGTGACATGTTAGTATGTAGTAGAGGAATAAGGGGCAGTGTTAGGATATAGCAGGGGAGAAAGGTGACATGTTAGTATGTAGTAGAGGAATAAGGGACAGTGTTAGGATATAGCAGAGGAGAAAGGTGACATGTTAGTATGTAGTAGAGGAATAAGGGGCAGTGTTAGGATATAGCAGGGGAGAAAGGTGACATGTTAGTATGTAGTAGAGGAATAAGGGATAGTGTTAGGATATAGCAGAGGAGAAAGGTGACATGTTAGTATGTAGTAGAGGAATAAGGGGCAGTGTTAGGATATAGCAGGGGAGAAAGGTGACATGTTAGTATGTAGCAGAGGAATAAGGGGCAGTGTTAGGATATAGCAGAGGAGAAAGGTGAATTGTTAGTGTGTAGTAGAGGAATAAGGGGCAGTGTTAGGATATAGCAGAGGAGAAAGGTGACATGTTAGTATGTAGTAGAGGAATAAGGGGCAGTGTTAGGATATAGCAGAGGAGAAAGGTGACATGTTAGTATGTAGCAGAGGAAAAAGGGACAGCGTTAGGCTATAGCAGGGGAGAAAGGTGAAATGTTAGTATGTAGCAGAGGAATAAGGGGCAGTGTTAGGATATAGCAGAGGAGAAAGGTGAAATATTAGTATGTAGCAGAGGAATAAGGGGCAGTGTTAGGATATAGCAGAGGAGAAAGGTGACATGTTAGTATGTAGCAGAGGAATAAGGGGCAGTGTTAGGATATAGCAGAGGAGAAAGGTGACATGTTAGTATGTAGTAGAGGAATAAGGGGCAGTGTTAGGATATAGCAGAAGAGAAAGGTGACATGTTAGTATGTAGTAGAGGAATAAGGGGCAGTGTTAGGATATAGCAGAGGAGAAAGGTGAAATGTTAGTATGTAGTAGAGGAATAAGGGGCAGTGTTAGGATATAGCAGAGGAGAAAGGTGAAATGTTAGTGTGTAGTAGAGGAATAAGGGGCAGTGTTAGGATATAGCAGAGGAGAAAGGTGACATCTTAGTGTGTAGTAGAGGAATAAGGGACAGTGTTAGGATATAGCAGAGGAGAAAGGTGACATGTTAGTATGTAGTAGAGGAATAAGGGATAGTGTTAGGATATAGAAGAGGAGAAAGGTGACATGTTAGTATGTAGTAGAGGAATAAGGGGCAGTGTTAGGATATAGCAGGGGAGAAAGGAGACATGTTAGTATGTAGTAGAGGAATAAGGGGCAGTGTTAGGATATAGCAGAGGAGAAAGGTGACATGTTAGTATGTAGTAGAGGAATAAGGGGCAGTGTTAGGATATAGCAGGGGAGAAAGGTGACATGTTAGTGTGTAGCAGAGGAATAAGGGGCAGTGTTAGGATATAGCAGAGGAGAAAGGTGACATGTTAGTATGTAGTAGAGGAATAAGGGATAGTGTTAGGATATAGCAGAGGAGAAAGGTGACATGTTAGTATGTAGTAGACGAATAAGGGGCAGTGTTAGGATATAGCAGAGGAGAAAGGTGACATGTTAGTATGTAGTAGAGGAATAAGGGGCAGTGTTAGGATATAGCAGGGGAGAAAGGAGACATGTTAGTATGTAGTAGAGGAATAAGGGGCAGTGTTAGGATATAGCAGAGGAGAAAGGTGACATGTTAGTATGTAGTAGAGGAATAAGGGGCAGTGTTAGGATATAACAGGGGAGAAAGGTGAAATGTTAGTATGTAGTAGAGGAATAAGGGGCAGTGTTAGGATATAACAGGGGAGAAAGGTGAAATGTTAGTATGTAGTAGAGGAATAAGGTGCAATGTTAGGATATAGCAGAGGAGAAAGGTGACATGTTAGTATGTAGTAGAGGAATAAGGGGCAGTGTTAGGATATAGCAGGGGAGAAAGGTGAAATGTTAGTGTGTAGCAGAGGAATAAGAGACAGCGTTAGGCTATAGCAGAGGAGAAAGGTGACATGTTAGTATGTAGTAGAGGAATAAGGGGCAGTGTTAGGATATAGCAGGGGAGAAAGTTGACATGTTAGTATGTAGCAGAGGAATAAGGGGCAGTGTTAGGATATAGCAGAGGAGAAAGGTGACATGTTAGTATGTAGCAGAGGAATAAGGGGCAGTGTTAGGATATAGCAGGGGAGAAAGTTGACATGTTAGTATGTAGCAGAGGAATAAGGGGCAGTGTTAGGATATAGCAGAGGAGAAAGGTGAAACGTTAGTATGTAGCAGAGGAATAAGGGGCAGTGTTAGGATATAGCAGGGGAGAAAGGTGAAATGTTAGTATGTAGTAGAGGAATAAGGGACAGTGTTAGGATATAGCAGAGGAGAAAGGTGAAATGTTAGTATGTAGCAAAGGAATAAAGGACAGTGTTAGGATATAGCAGAGGAGAAAGGTGACATGTTAGTATGTAGCAGAGGAGAAAGGTGACATGTTAGTATGTAGTAGAGGAATAAGGGGCAGTGTTAGGAAATAGCAGAGGAGAAAGGTGACATGTTAGTATGTAGTAGAGGAGAAAGGTGACATGTTAGTATGTAGTAGAGGAGAAAGGTGACATGTTAGTATGTAGTAGAGGAATAAGGTGAAATGTTAGTATGTAGAAGGGGAGAAAGGTGACATGTTAGTATGTAGTAGAGGAATAAGGTGAAATGTTAGTATGTAGAAGGGGAGAAAGGTGTAACGTTAGTAACCAACACACAGCAGGTAACACAAGGACTCACCTCCTCAAACTCTCTGGATCTCCTGGGGGAGCCGGTGACGTGGCTCATCCTGGTAAATTGGTGCTGCTCTTCATTTGATGGCCAACTGTCTCAGCCTCATACAACTGAATAGAAGGAAGAGGGGAGAGGAAACAAAGTACAATAATGAGTATGACTCAGTTACAGGACAGAATGATAACATTTATATGTAACCCCACCATTGGCACCATACATAGGTTTAGCAGATCACCCGCTATGAAAAATACATGCTGCAGGGCCCCAGTGATTACTCCTGGGCTGTAACGGTACCCATGTACCCATACAGCAGGTGTGTCACATAGGAGCCCATTATTACAGGGGGTATTGAGGCCGTTACCCTGCAGGCACCTTTGGCAGTGACATTAATCTGCATTGTAGGTCACTGGGATCCATTTACCTTCAGAAGCATTTCCTCCACTTTGATCATAATGTGATCTTTTGTTGCTGTTTCCATTAATTCTTTCACCTCCTGGAAAGACAGAGAACAGGGGGTTAATCATACACAACCTCATTACCATGTATCTTACCACACAAGGGTAAAAGTGGATCAATTCTGGGGCAAACTGAGGGTCGCCCCCTCGTCCCTTTAAAACCAGACTCATATGAAGACTGCTGTGTGCAGGGCTGCATGGAGTCCATCACAGGTCTGTACTAATCACTGCGCCCTGCACACAGCATTCTTCATATGAGATCAGCTTTACAGGGGCGAGGGGGGGACCTTATATCCACTGCACCGCAGGGGACAAATACCCCCCCCCCAAACTTCTACTGATTTAACACTTTGACTGCCAGGGGGTGTCCAATGCTTTGTGTAGAAATGCACTGGACATCTCTTGGGAACACAAAGGGTTAATAGGGAGAAGAATAAATGACATTAACCCACTGATAATTGAGCACTAAATTACAATGAAACTGAACTAAGATCGACAAAGATAATAATTGTTTAACCCCTTGTATGACAGAGAGGTCTCATCTGTCAGTGTATGTTTCACAATCTATGAGAGACCATGTTAGTATTCAAGGGGTTAAAACACCTCATAATTGATCAAAATCCTATAAAGTTCTTGTACTTATAACAGTGGCTCCCCAGCAGTCTCCTCAAGGACCCCTAACAGGTCAGGTCTTCATGCTTGTGCACAGGTTATGTGATTAACCCTTTGGGTGCCAGAAGAGTGTGCAATGTATTGCATTGCATTGTACGCCCCTCTGGCGCTCAAAGGATTAAAATTCTGATCTTCTGTTTAATTCCCCTATACACAAGCAGAGAAACCCAAAAGTCCTGTCCTGTTAGGGGAGAGGAAATGGCTGGGGAGCCACTGAATTACATGTCTGATCCTCTAATTAACTCCCCTGTACACAAGAATAGAAACCCTAAAGACCAGACCTGTTAGGTGCCCCTAAGGAGAGGGCTGGGGAACCACTGAATTACTTATCTGATCCTCTGATTAACTCCCCTGTTCAGAAGCAGAGAAATTCTAAAGACCAGACCTGTTAGGTGCCCCTAAGGAGAGGGCTGGGGAACCACTGAATTACTTATCTGATCCTCTGATTAACTCCCCTGTTCAGAAGCAGAGAAATTCTAAAGACCAGACCTGTTAGGTGCCCCTAAGGAGAGGGCTGGGGAACCACTGAATTACTCATCTGATCCTCTGATTAACTCCCCTGTACAGAAGCAGAGAAATTCTAAAGACCAGACCTGTTAGGTGCCCCTAAGGAGAGGGCTGGGGAGCCACTGAATTACTCATCTGATCCTCTGATTAACTCCCCTGTACAGAAGCAGAGAAATTCTAAAGACCAGACCTGTTAGGTGCCCCTAAGGAGAGGGCTGGGGAACCACTGAATTACTCATCTGATCCTCTGATTAACTCCCCTATACAGAAGCAGAGAAATTCTAAAGACCAGACCTGTTAGGTGCCCCTAAGGAGAGGGCTGGGGAACCACTGAATTACTCATCTGATCCTCTGATTAGCTCCCCTGTACAGAAGCAGAGAAATTCTAAAGACCAGACCTGTTAGGTGCCCCTAAGGAGAGGGCTGGGGAACCACTGAATTACTCATCTGATCCTCTGATTAACTCCCCTGTACACAAGAATAGAAACCCTAAAGACCAGACCTGTTAGGTGTCCCTAAGGAGAGGGCTGGGGAACCACTGAATTACATGTCTGATCCTCTGATTAACTCCCCTGTACACAAGAATAGAAACCCTAAAGACCAGACCTGTTAGGTGCCCCTAAGGAGAGGGCTGGGGAACCACTGAATTACTCATCTGATCCTCTGATTAACTCCCCTGTACAGAAGCAGAGAAATTCTAAAGACCAGACCTGTTAGGCGCCCCTAAGGAGAGGGCTGGGGAACCACTGAATTACTCATCTGATCCTCTGATTAACTCCCCTGTACAGAAGCAGAGAAATTCTAAAGACCAGACCTGTTAGGTGCCCCTAAGGAGAGGGCTGGGGAGCCACTGAATTACTCATCTGATCCTCTGATTAACTCCCCTGTACAGAAGCAGAGAAATTCTAAAGACCAGACCTGTTAGGTGCCCCTAAGGAGAGGGCTGGGGAACCAATGGATTATAACATTTGTCCTTCACCTGCAGAAGGGCCACTGAAGGGTCACTTTGGGTCATTTTACTCAGGACAGATACTTTTTTACTTACCAATAAATCCGTTTCTCTTAGTCCAATGAGGGATGCAGGGACGTTGGGGATAAGCAGCGTGTCTATAGAGGTAGGGCGCGCCAAACAAAAAAACTCCTCCCACCTCCTAGATGCTAACCCCCCCCCACACACAGCTAAGTTCAGTTTTCAATTAGCAGAGTCAGGAAAGGGAAGCAGAACACTTATATTTGTCAAAAAAAAGGTCTGGGCGGGACTAAGAGAAATGGACCTCTTAGTTTTTTCTCCTCCTTGTGCGCCGTATTGGTAATAAGTGAATCATTTATATCTCAATGTTAGCAGTAAGTCCTGATTGAGAAAATTCTACTTCTTACAATAAATCACAGTGCATGAGGCAGTGTCTTAAAGGGACTTAGTCTAGATAGACACTTGTAGTCCAACAATATAAGTGTGTCACTGAAGAAGACTACTGCTATAATATTAAAGGGCAGACTGAGTTCCTCACCAACGTCCCCAATACAGATAATAATAACGCTGCTTCTCCGGAGTCAGCTAAGCGAATGGCCAAAAACTCTAAATTACAACAAAATGAATGAGGGCCCTGCACCTACGGAGCAATATAGCCTGACGGGCTAATAGTCTTTACAGGGATAGTAATGATTCACAATAAAAACAGTTCCAATTAATCGTCATAGTATTTGGGCCATTGAGAGTGTTATATCAGTTCTGTCAGAGTTGTAGTACAAGAGTAATTGAATGATAAAGTATCCCCCCTCCCGCCCCTTTTACCTAGTGTAACCACCTCTGCTCAGATGTTGAATCTGGTCTCTTCACCAGACAGATCACAGCAAGGGACAATCTTCTTACTGTGAGAATAAGGAAATCCTGCCCTCCCTCGACAGGTTTTTCAGGTTTTTCCTTATGCTCACTGAAGATTGTCCCTCTCTGTGATCCATCTGAACAGTCTTGCTGCTCTGAGGTGAGCAGTGTTACATCAGTAAAGGCATCGGGAGGGGGATACTTTATCATTCAATTACTCTTGTACTACAACTCCGACAGAATTGAAATAATGCTCTCCATGGCCCAAATACTATGAAGATTAATTGTTATTTTGAAACATTACTATCCCTTTAAGGTTGTCACTCTTTAAGTTGTAGACAAAGCTGCTAGCAGGAGAGTCTCCGGGGCTGATGCAGAGAAAGCCATCAGTCTGTGAGGAAACTTGCATGCACATGCCCTCTAGTGTCCGCATGCTGAAGCGCCAATTTTAAATGGGTAGAAAGAAACCAGCAATGACTCCAACTGCATAGTACTCTGTGTGGAAAGCACAAAGCACTATGCTCTGACGTACATATAGTTGCAATTATAGGAATAATAACCACAAGATGTATTAATAAGTTACATTTAAGTGGAATTTATATATATATCTATTTCTATAATTATAACCAGATGATGAAAGAAAAATATTCAAATAAGCCTGTATGTGTCCCACGAAGATCACCTACAAGGCTTTTACCCCCATAACAGCCAAAGGCTGAGTTCAGGCCTCTGTGGATCAGAGTGTAAGCTATTCCAATGGTAGGAAGCTAAGAATGAAAGAGTTAAATAAAATAACTCTTCGCACAAAGTGGGGGCCCTCAGAAGCTTTGGGAGAAAGTAAAATAATAAAAGAACTAATGAAGATCTCATCAGGTGGGATGTTACCCTGAACCTCCTTTTAAGACTCTGTAAGAAAACTGAAGGCAGTTAGGCAGCAGGAGGAGTTAGTATCTGGGAAGTGGGAGGAATTCCTTTGTTTAGAGTGCCCTGCCTCCTATAGGCATGCTGCTTAACCCCATGGTCCCGGCAACCCTCAATGACACTAGAGAAATAATGTATTCACCCTCACACATTAACCCTATCAGTACCTGAGAGCCGTAGCTGGTCCTAATACCACAGACTGTAAGTTCAGTAGAAGGTGCAGAGTAGTTAATTACAGTGTATAAAGAGAATGGGGAGCAGACTTACCTGCTGGAGATTCTTTACGCAGTCAATCACTGGGTCCAGTTCATGTGGAACCTCAGTATCTCCTGCTGGTATCAGATCCAGGCTGTGGGGGAAGCAAAAACAGTCGCACACTGAAGGGACCTTCACAAGGTAATAAGTCTGATCTACTATTTACATCAACTATTTCACACAAACAGATTTCACTGGAACTAACAGTGAGATAAAAGTGTAACCTGAACTGTGTAAAGAAGGGGTCAACTAGACTGTATTAGGGAACACGTGATCACTTTCCTCTAATAGACACCCCTCTCACTTTACTACCCTTACATATAAATACACATTTTACCTTCATACAATTACTAATATAAACCCCTCTTATCTTCCCACCTTTACCTATAAATACCCTTCTTACCTTCCTACCATTACTAACATACACCCCCCTCACCTTCCTATCATTACTAATAGACACCCCTCTCACTTTACTACCCTTACATATAAATACACATATTACCTTCATACAATTACTAATATAAACCCCTCTTATCATCCTACCTTTACCTATAAATACCTCTCTTAATTTCCTACCATTACTAACATACACCCCTCTCACCTTCCTATCATTACTAATAGACACCCCTCTCACTTTACTACCCTTACATATAAATACACATATTACCTTCATACAATTACTAATATAAACCCCTCTTATCATCCTACCTTTACCTATAAATACCTCTCTTAATTTCCTACCATTACTAACATACACCCCTCTCACCTTCCTATCATTACTAATATACACCCCTCTCACTTTACTACCCTTACATATAAATACACATCTTACCTTCATACAATTACTAATATAAACCCCTCTTACCTTCCTACCTTTACCTATAAATACCTCTCTTACTTTCCTACCATTACTAACATACACCCCTCTCACCTTCCTATCATTACTAATATACATCCCTCTCACGTTCCTATCATTACTAATATACACCCCTCTCACCATCCTATCATTACTAATATACACCCCTCTCACTTTACTACCCTTACATATAAATACACATCTTACCTTCATACAATTACTAATATAAATCCCTCTTATCATCCTACCTTTACCTATAAATACCTCTCTTACTTTCCTACCATTACTAATATACACCCCTCTCACCTTCCTATCATTACTAATATACATCCCTCTCACATTCCTATCATTACTAATATACACCCCTCTCACCTTCCTACCATTACTAATATACACCACTCTCACCTTCCTACCACTACTAATATATACCCCTCTCACATTTCTATCATTACTAATACACACCGCTCTCACCTTTCTACCATTACTAATATACAACACTCTCATCTTCCTACCATTACTAATACACACCCCTCTCACCTTCCTATCATTACTAATATACACTTCTCTCACCTTCCTATCATTACTAATATACACACCCCTCTCACCTTCCTATCATTACTAATACACACCCCTCTCACCTTCCTATCATTACTAATATACACCCCTCTCACCTTCCTACCATTATTAATATACACCCCCTCACCTTCCTACCATTACTAATATACACCCCTCTCACATTCCTACCATTACTAATACACGCCCCTCTCACCTTCCTACCATTACAAATATACACCCCTCTCATCTTCCTACCATTACTAATATACACCCCTCTCACCTTCCTATCATTACTATTATACTCCCCTCTCATCTTCCTATCATTACTAATATACACCCCTCTCACCTTTCTACCATTACTAATATACACCCCTCTCACATTCCTACCATTACTAATATACATCCCTCTCACCTTCATATCATTACTAATATACGCCCCTCTCACCTTCCTTCCATTACTAATATACACCCCTCTCACCTTCCTATCATTACTAATATACACCCCTCACCTTCCTACTATTGCTAATATACAACCCTCTCACCATCCTATCATTACTAATATACACCCCTCTCATCTTCCTACCACTACTAATACACACCCCTCTCACCTTCCTACCATTACTAAAATACACCCCTCTCACCTTCCTATCATTACTATTATACTCCCCTCTCATCTTCCTATCATTACTATTATACTCCCCTCTCATCTTCCTACCATTACTAATATACATCCCTCTCACCTTCCTATCATTACTAACATACACCCCTCTCACCTTCCTACCATTACTAAGATACACCCCTCTCACCTTCCTTCCATTACTAATATACACCCCTCTCACCTTCCTATCATTACTAAAATACACCCCTCTCACCTTCCTATCATTACTAATAAACACACCTCTCACCTTCCTACCATTATTAATATACACCCATCTCATCTTCCTACCGCTACTAATATACACCCCTCTCACCTTCCTATCATTACTAATATACACCCATCTCATCTTCCTACCGCTACTAATATACACCCCTCTCACCTTCCTATCATTACTAATATACACCCCTCTCATCTTCCTACCATTATTAATATACACCCCTCTCACCTTCTTACCATTTCTAATAAACTTCCTACTCATCTTCCTGACATTACTAATATACACCCCTCTCACCTTCCTATCATTACTAATATACACCCCTCTCATCTTCCTACCATTACTAATATACACCCCTCTCACCTTCTTACCATTACTAATAAACATCCTACTCATCTTCCTGACATTACTAATATACACCCCTCTAACCTTCCTGACATTACTAATATAGACCTCTCTTACCTTGCGTCTGAGGTAGTGTCGTGTTCACTTGGAGGTTTAGTTACAATAACTTCCTCCAAATCCTCATCTTTTATCTGTGTTCCAATTTTGACGCTAAGAGTTAATGAAATAGCAAAAACAACAGATTAGCAAAACATCACATTTCATAGTCATCCCTAAATAAAATGCCACGAAAGAAAAATATACAGTGACACCGCGTTGTCCATACACTACCCTCTCCTACTATTACTAACTTACACCTCTCTTACCTTCCTACCATTACTAATATACACCTTTTTCACCTTCCTATCATTACTAATACACATCCTTCTCACCTTCCTATCATTACTAATATACACCCCTCTCACCTTCCTACCATTACTAATATACACCTCTCTCACCTTCCTATCATTACCAATATACACTCCTCTCACCTTCCTAACATTATTAATACACCTCTTTCACCTGCCTATCATTACTAATATACACCCCTCTCACCTTCCTACCATTGCTAATATACACCCCTCTCACCTTCCTATCATTACTAATACACATCCTTCTCACCTTCCTATCATTACTAATATACACCCCTCTCACCTTCCTACCATTGCTAATATACACCCCTCTCACATTCCTATCATTACTAATATACACCCCGCTCACCTTCCTACCATTACCAATATACACCCCTCTCACCTTCCTAACATTACTAATATACATCCTTCTCACCTTCTCACCATTACTAATATACACCCCTCTCACCTTCCTATCATTACTAATATACACCCCGCTCACCTTCCTACCATTACTAATATACACCCCTCTCATCTTCCTACCATTGCTAATATACACCCCTCTCACCTTCCTACCATTACTAATATACACCACTCTCACCTTCCTACCACTACTAATATATACCCCTCTCACATTTCTATCATTACTAATACACACCGCTCTCACCTTTCTACCATTACTAATATACAACACTCTCATCTTCCTACCATTACTAATACACACCCCTCTCACCTTCCTATCATTACTAATATACACTTCTCTCACCTTCCTATCATTACTAATATACACACCCCTCTCACCTTCCTATCATTACTAATACACACCCCTCTCACCTTCCTATCATTACTAATATACACCCCTCTCACCTTCCTACCATTATTAATATACACCCCCTCACCTTCCTACCATTACTAATATACACCCCTCTCACATTCCTACCATTACTAATACACGCCCCTCTCATCTTCCTACCATTACAAATATACACCCCTCTCATCTTCCTACCATTACTAATATACACCCCTCTCACCTTCCTATCATTACTAATATACACCCCTCTCACCTTCCTACCATTACTAATATACACTCCTCTCACCTTCCTATCATTACTATTATACTCCCCTCTCATCTTCCTATCATTACTAATATACACCCCTCTCACCTTTCTACCATTACTAATATACACCCCTCTCACATTCCTACCATTACTAATACACACCCCTCTCACCTTCATATCATTACTAATATACGCCCCTCTCACCTTCCTTCCATTACTAATATACACCCCTCTCACCTTCCTATCATTACTAATATACACCCCTCACCTTCCTACTATTGCTAATATACAACCCTCTCACCATCCTATCATTACTAATATACACCCCTCTCATCTTCCTACCACTACTAATACACACCCCTCTCACCTTCCTACCATTACTAAAATACACCCCTCTCACCTTCCTATCATTACTATTATACTCCCCTCTCATCTTCCTATCATTACTATTATACTCCCCTCTCATCTTCCTACCATTACTAATATACATCCCTCTCACCTTCCTATCATTACTAACATACACCCCTCTCACCTTCCTACCATTACTAAGATACACCCCTCTCACCTTCCTTCCATTACTAATATACACCCCTCTCACCTTCATATCATTACTAAAATACACCCCTCTCACCTTCCTATCATTACTAATAAACACACCTCTCACCTTCCTACCATTATTAATATACACCCATCTCATCTTCCTACCGCTACTAATATACACCCCTCTCACCTTCCTATCATTACTAATATACACCCATCTCATCTTCCTACCGCTACTAATATACACCCCTCTCACCTTCCTATCATTACTAATATACACCCCTCTCATCTTCCTACCATTATTAATATACACCCCTCTCACCTTCTTACCATTTCTAATAAACTTCCTACTCATCTTCCTGACATTACTAATATACACCCCTCTCACCTTCCTATCATTACTAATATACACCCCTCTCACCTTCCTATCATTACTAATACACACCCCTCTCACCTTCCTATCATTACTAATATACACCCCTCTCATCTTCCTACCATTATTAATATACACCCCTCTCACCTTCTTACCATTACTAATAAACTTCCTAATCATCTTCCTGACATTACTAATATAGACGTCTCTTACCTTGTGTCTGAGGTAGTGTCGTGTTCACTTGGAGGTTTAGTTACAATAACTTCCTCCAAATCCTCATCTTTTATCTGTGTTCCAATTTTGACGCTAAGAGTTAATGAAATAGCAAAAACAACAGATTAGCAAAACATCACATTTCATAGTCATCCCTAAATAAAATGCCACGAAAGAAAAATATACAGTGACACCGCGTTGTCCATACACTACCCTCTCCTACTATTACTAACTTACACCTCTCTTACCTTCCTACCATTACTAATATACACCTTTTTCACCTTCCTATCATTACTAATACACATCCTTCTCACCTTCCTATCATTACTAATACACACCCCTCTCACCTTCCTACCATTACTAATATACACCCCTCTCACCTTCCTATCATTACTAATATACACCCATCTCATCTTCCTACCGCTACTAATATACACCCCTCTCACCTTCTTACCATTACTAATATATACCCTCTCACCTTCCTGTCATTACTAATATACACCCCTCTCACCTTCCTATCATTACTAATACACACCCCTCTCACCTTCCTACCATTACTAATATACACCCCTCTCACCTTCTTACCATTACTAATATACACCCCTCTCACCTTCTTATCATTACTAATATAAACCCCTCTCACCTTCCTATCATTATTAATATACACCCCTCTCACCTTCCTATCATTACTAATATACACCCCTCTCACCTTCCTACCATTACTAATATAGATCCCTCTCACATTCCTATCATTACTAATATACACCCCTCTCACCTTCCTACCATTACTAATATAGATCCCTCTCACCTTCCTATCATTACTAATATACACCCCTCTCACCTTCCTACCATTACTAATATTTAGCACTCTCACCTTCCTACCATTAGAAATATACACCCCTCTCACCTTCCTATCATTACTAATATACACCCCTCTCACCCTCCTACCATTACTAATATACACCCCTCTCACTTTCCTATCATTACTAATATACACCCCTCTCACCTTCCTATCATTACTAATATACACCCCTCTCACCTTCTTACCATTACTAATATACACCCCTCTCACCTTCCTACCATTACTAATATACACCCCTCTCACCTTCCTAACATTACTTATACACCCCTCTCACCTTCCTATCATTACTAATATACACCTCTCACCTTCCTATCATTACTAGTATACACCCCTCTCACCTTCCTTCCATTACTAATATACACCCCTCTCACCTTTCTATCATTACTAATATACACCCCTCTTACCTTCCTATCATTACTAATACACACCCCTCTCACCTTCCTACCATTCCTAATACACACCCTCTCACCTTCCTACTATTACTAATATACACCCCTCTCACCTTCCTATCATTACTAATATACACCTCTCACCTTCCTACCATTACTAATATACACCCCTCTCACCTTCATATCATTACTAATATACACCCCTCTCACCTTCCTATCATTACTAATACACACCCCACTCACATTCCTATCATTACTAATATACACCCCTCTCACCTTCCTACCATTACTAATATACACCTCTCACCTTCCTACCATTACTAATATACACCCCTCTCACCTTCATATCATTACTAATATACACCCCTCTCACCTTCCTACCATTACTAATATACACCTCTCTCATCTTTCTACCATTACTAATATACACCTCTCTCATCTTTATACCATTACTAATACACACCCCTCTCACCTTCCTACCATTACTAATACACACCCCTCTCAAATTCCTACCATTACTAATATACACCCCTCTCACATTCCTATCATTACTAATACACACTCCTCTCACATTCCTACCATTACTAATATAAACCACTCTCACCTTTTGTCTGGAACAGTGATATGATTTATTTTATGTTCGGCTTTCCCAAAAAGCTTAGCTGAAATTGTTCTTCCATGTTTACTGCTAAAAGTTAAAGAAATAGCAAAAACAAAAATTTAGCAAAACATAACAGTTCATATTCATCCCTAAATGAAATGCCAGGATAGACAAGTGAGGTATCAGTCACATGGGACGGCACGTCAAAGTTTCCTATGTGGTCCTTAAGAGACGGCATACCCCAGGACCGCTGGTCCTTAAGGGGTTAAACACACATACACTTCCACACACAACTACACACATGTACACACACACACACCCACCCACAGAAACACACATAAAGAACACAGGCACCGGCATACACACAGACATAGTAACATAGATACACAGTAAATTAGGTTGAATAAAGACACAGGCCCATCAAGTTCATCCTTTGCCTCATACCCCAGTGACATGAGAACTGTATAGCTTTCCTGCTACCAGATAAGTTACTAATTTATCAGACCTTCCTGATTTGCATACTAATACACAGTATTACCTGTATGTTAGCTTTTAAAAGAAATGGATCTAATCTTCTGTTCAATTTATCCATTTTATCTGCTATAACCACCTCCCTGGGCAAGAAATTCCATCATTTAACAGACCATACTGTAAAAAACCCCTTCCTCTGCTGAAGTCTAAATCGCCTTTCGTCTAATCTCAAGGGGTGTCACCTGATCAGGCCTTGGAATGAACAACTCACCACAGAGATCCTTGTATTGACCTCTCATATACTTGTACAATGTGATAAGATCTCCTCTTAGACACCCGAAGGTCTCTTGTACAGTAGATCTATGTCTGGTGTGCCGAGGTCTCTGTGATCAACTGTCCTGTTCTGTCCACTTTACACCCCGATCTCAAACACTTCCTGTCCATTTTAGGGACAAACCCATCTCCTTTCTCTGATATCATCCTCCCAATTAAGTGCTGCGCAGATTATGAAGTGATTTGCAAGGACTAGACTAAATAAATCTGCCAGGTGTGTATATTACACACACACATACACACACAAACACACACACACACACACAAACAATTATGTAAATAATCCATAGATGCTGTGACTTACCACATGTAAATATAAGCCGAAAATCCAATTGCCACAAAAATAAAACAGAAGAAAATCATGACGAGTGTCATGATCTCAATACTCTTGTCATCCAAAACTGCAAAAGAAAGAAGTGTGTTAGGAGAACATACATTTCATTTTCCAAGTAAGAGGTGAAACAATAATAAATGTTTTATTTTTTGGGTTTGGTGACCCCTCAGGTCTCACTCTACACCCCCATGTGCCTTTGCGAGAGGAAATGTCCATATTCCTATCAGTCTGGTCCCACTCACAGACTGTCCAACACCAAAATGTCAGACACAGAAGCAGCACAACCCCAGGCGTACGTTTCGGCCTATGTGGGCCTCATCAGTGGGGTCAGCTGTCTCCGTGTAGGCGCACGGTTCGCTATCTGTATGAAAATGGCTGTTTCACAGGATCCCAAACAAGAATAACAAAATCAGGCGTTTGTATAACATTTCGTTTGCTGTTTTAGCAAATCATGTTACAGGAAAAGCGATCATGTGACTTCTATAAGAGACAAAAAGAGAAGATTTGCTGACCCTGTGGGCTATACGCACGAAACAAAAGAAGGGCAATTCTGGAGCAAACCAACTGGACTAGAGGGTGGAAATATCTATTACTAAAATTCCCTTAGCTTTAAATGGGACTTTTAATTCCTAGAAGATCTGAAGCGTCATTGTGAATCAGTGTTTTAGAGACCCATCTATCACACAAGGGGTTAAAATATCCTCTTAAATCAATACAGATGATGATATATACCAACTCACCCACAGGGGACGAGGAAAATGCCCACCAAATTATTACTGACTTCAGTGAGGCTTTTAACCCCTTAACGACCCATAATGTACATGTACATAACGGGTTGTAGGTCCCTAAAGGACCAAGGAAGTGCATGTACGTCATGGAATTCCGGGCTCCCCGCGAGGGTGCGTGCTGTTCGGGGAGCCCGGAACCGGAAGACAGAGGGAAAAAAAGGTCCATGGTCCTTAAGTGCCGGTCGCATGCATGTGCAGCCGGTCCGTAAGGGGTTAAAGAGATAGTAATACTTGTTTTATGAAAGGGTTAATATTGTCCCCAATACATTACTACTATAGCGCTAGGCAAAGGCATACTCGTATTATATTTAATATGTCCGCGTTATTGAAGTAATCCATCTTCTTCTCCACCCACCAGCGGACAACAGTACAGACATGTTAGAGGGAAGTTGCCTCTGAGTCTGATTGGTGGAGACGTCCGTTAGTTACCTTAAGGTAACGGAAGCTGTTGCCTGCGCAGGCCCTTAGAGCTTCTCTTGTAGCTCTGTACCCTGGATGCCCGCGGAAGAATCTGGTTATCGTCAATAACGCTTCAATTAAACAGAATACAAGTATGCCTTTGCCTGTCGCTAGATTAGTAACTACTGTAAAAGCCCGTGTACCCAGGCCAAGGTCCGGGTAATGTTAACCCTTTGAGTGCCAGAGGGGTACACAACGCATTGCTTTGCACTCAATGGTTTAAGAGGTTGCTACCTCACTGCTCCACGCGATGCAGTTTTGCATCACCTCAGTCACGAGATGCAATCATGCGCAGCAGAGACTGCCCAAATACAGGAAGTCTCTACTGCACATGACTGCATCGTGACACACATCCTAGCGAATTATTATATAAGATGTATTGGGGGGTAATATTATGTAGGTGGAAGTAAAATAAATAAATAAATAAAGCAAAGCATAGAAGTCTTTTTGCTATAAATTTGATAGTTTTAGTGTAATATCGATGTAAAGTTTACCCCTCCCGCCCCTTTTAGCTACATCAGCGCTCTAGCTGACAATCTTAGTTTCTGGTCTGCGGACCGGACGGCTTGTCTGGAGCATACTGCAGGCCTTCTTTGATTTCAGTGCAGTCCTGAATTAGGTGAGGTCTGTTAGACTGGTCGGGAGAGCCGAAATAGCAGTGTATACAAAGCATGAGAACGGTCTATGAGAACGGTCTATGAGAACGGTCTACTGCCTCAAACTGTGCCACTATGTAGACGGTTGTCACTAAGATCTGCTTTGTATACACTGCTATTTCGGATCTACAGACCAGCCTTCCGTTACACAGACCAGAACCTAAGTCTGTCAGTAAGAGCGCTGACACAGCTACAAGGGGTGGGAGGGGTTAACTTTACATCGATATTACACTAAAAGTCTCAAAGTTATAGCAAACAGACATATGCATTGCTTTATTTATTTAATAACTACAATATTAAACCTTTCATAAAACAAGTACTACTATCCCTTTAATTGCTAGGAAGGTGTCCAATACGTAACCTTTCACGGCACAGCCCACCCCCTATAGTCCGGACCAGCATGAGAGGCAGAGTGGCGCAGGGGAAAGGGGCGGGAGGAGGATCCTTTCTGATTAAATTGCGGTTGAAATTCAAGCCTATTGGTATTGAAATATAGTAAAAAAAAAAAAAAAAAAGTATATATATATATATATATATATATATATATATATATAGCATTATAAATACAATAAAGACGAAAGGGAACTGGACTTTATTATAAGTATGACTATCCCTTTAAATTAAAGGACGGACTTGTAATCTCCCCTCCCCTCTGCATCAGTGATGTGGTTTAGAAAGTCAGAATGCAGCCTCTGTATAGTCAGGTCACTGTTATAATGATAAATGTTATACGTTACACAGAGTGTGAAAAATTGAGAGGTTATAGATTAGTTTAACCCTGTGAGGTCCAATGCCTTGCACAATCCTCTGCTCCTTAACCCTTTGAGTGCCAGAGGGGTACGCAATGCATTCCATACCCCTCTGGCACTCAAAGTTATACAGTATAACGCCCCTTCATCCCACTTCAGGGGAAACGTGCACAGTTGAGAATAGGACTTACCTTCCCATGGGGTCATAGGAGATACCTGAGCTGGTAGAACGCTTAAAAATAGCAGAAAGAAAACAAGGAACGCCATGTTTAAGGCTTCTGCAACTAACAAAACTAACAATGATTACTGCTCCCCCTGCAGGTCAGTTTATATGTGAAATGGAATCACTGTGCCTCTATGACATCACAGTGTAACTGACATTCCACAGTGTAACTGCCAGGACATGGATTCTACATGATGTTACACTCAGTTCTCTGTATCATTACACTGATTTACTTACTGATATAAAACATATCTATTTACTGTTATGAAGATCTGTGGGAAATGCACTAAACTGTGATAAAGAAGAGATAATTTCTCCAGTGATATCAGTTCTCTAAATCTTATATAATACAATGGAGCAATGCAATAAGGTTCCTCAAGGTGGAGA